>JABFQC010000861.1:6844-22782 GCA_022817085.1 Psilanteris sp. ZL-2020
TATTATTGATTTTGTTTGTTATAGTTTAATCATTAAAAGGGTTGTTTATCAACAAATAAGCACAATTGAAATGACCTTTGCATCAAAATATTATTGATTTCGTTTGTTATTATTTATTCATTAAAAGTGTTTTCCATCAACAAATAAGCACAACTGTAATGATGTTTGCATCGAAATATTATTGATGTCGTTTGTTATTATTTATTCATTAAAAGGGTTTTCCATCAACAAATAAGCACAACTGTAATGATGTTTGCATCGAAATATTATTGATTTCGTTTGTTATAGTTTAATCATTAAAAGGGTTGTTTATCAACAAATAAGCACAACTGAAATGACCTTTGCATCAAAATATTATTGCTTTCGTTTGTTATTGTTTAATCATTAATAGAATTGTTTATCAACGAATTAACACAAATCAAATGACCTTTGCATTAAAATATTATTGATTTAGTTTGTTATTGTTTAGTTTCAAAATACGGAATTATAATGTCGCTATTTAAATTCGATGCAGGGTATTGTACGATTGGGTAATTGAAGTAAATTAATAGATTGAAACATTTTGTAATCATATAATATTTGACCATCAAGAAATATATGATCTAAGTATTAGAATATTAATTCGGTTGTTATTGTTTACTGCCATTTAAAATGAGATATGTCATTCTAATTTAAAATTGATACAATATTTTTATAATAAAAGTAAACATAACAATATTGGTATGTTGAATTAATCAAATTCAATTAAATATTTTTTTAATCGTTTTATAAGGCTTTGAAATAATGCTTCTCACAAATTGTTACAATTGTTTGTCAACAAATTACAAATGACCTTTGGATTATTATAGTGCTAATCTGGATTATAATTGTTTATCGTCCATCATATAGTATTATAACATTGTAAATTTTAATGAATGTAGTATTGTTATGATTATTGAATGACAAGTTAACTTAAAGTAATTCTAATAATATTTTTGCGCTGAATGAATAAAATTAATTTATTAAGTAATTAATAATACCTATTAATACGTTTATATTTAACACGTATTAAACACCTACTTTCTATTACGTTCAGTATGATTAATCGAATTGTTTATCGATAAATAAGTAAAAATACTATTTCGATCATAATATTGTTTGTTGATAGTGACTGACCTTGAAGAAAAATATTTTATATATTTCCATCATAATATTGAATTCAAGAAACTAATATTGTCACTATTATTAAATAAATAAATATAAAATTAATTGTTGTTTACCACATAACGATTCTTCTCTACTAAGTAAATTAAGTAATCTAACTACTAAAATCGTTAATCATTCATAAAAATTGACACTACAGAAGCAGTAATTCAAACGTATTCCTGGTCACATGTATATAGTACAAAATCGGTAAATCGTTTGGCTAATCGCGACCCATCAACAGCCACCGATCTCATAAATCGGTACTCAGCGCCGATTTCTCGGTCAAGTCGACATCTTAATATTACGAAATAGCCAAAATATCGATTCCGGAATCATCCGATTTCGAAATCGAATCGTTACGCAAGCCGCGTGTTTAATTGGTCCAATACAATTGCGATTAACTACCGATCACTCCGAGCCGAAAAACAATCACGAAAGCATCTACCTACTGTGATTAACTTATTGCGAAATTGGCATTACCTTGATGACTTCTTTTAGAATATAACCGATGTGCTCCTCCCTCATTTTTTTATCAGACGCCACCAGGCGGCGCACCATTTGCGCAACCGATCCGCCGTCGCACAGCTACAACAAAACGAAACACTGTCATTGAACGGTTCCGTATCATCGCAACGCGTCTCAAATCCAGCGGCAATTATCTCGCTCGACAAAAGTCGCGTTCCCCCCCCCCCTTTTTTTTTTTTTTCTCGTTGGTTTCGGCTTTTCGATTTGCGGCCGTAATTTGAAACGAACGAACGGCGTCGGCAAAAACGCGCGATATTGCGGGATTAATTCTATGTCTCGCGCGTTAATGGCCTGACACGTTGATTTGAATTTTGCGGTCATGCATTTGCAGTAATATGACAGCATTCGATGCCAGCCGACACGCCGGCGTAATTGCCGCGGAAGTAATCCAGTTCAACATTACGATTCAATTGTGGCGTCTTTCGTTCAATTTTTCGTGGTAATGGCTTAACGCCACTTCTTCATTGCGACGTGGATTAAAGCTTGATTGTTCCCCCCGAGTGCCGCGCGTAATTTAATATTCCCCAACAACGCCGAGCCCGAAAGCGCGGCCCGAGCGCATCGCGGGATTTTTTTTCTTTTTTTTTCTCGGTGCGCAAGATAAGCGCTCGGATTGCGCGGATGAAAATTAAAATCGGCAAATAAAAAGTTGCGTTTCGTGCGTCACCGTATCAACGAAAGAAGTGAAAGCCGCGTTACGACAATGTGGCCGAGATTTACCGTCGGCGATATTTCATATCAAGCATTTACGGGCATTCCAGGGCAGTGTCGGTAGCCATTGGTACATTTACGAGATTACGCTTACAAAGACGTGACGAGGAATGATATAACTCGCTGACAAAAAAGTCCGCATTATGTTTACAATTAATGATAACGAGCGCGTTTGAACATTTTTTGATGGCCGCGTTTTAACGTGTGCCCGGGTTTATTAATAACTTAAGAGTCCCGCGTTGACTTCAATTGATGAAACTGAAGATATATTTCATTGAAGATATTATGTGGACCGAATGCGGCGAAGGGGTATAAACACGCGGTTTTTAATGCGCGCTTGTTAAAGGGAATTAATTTACGTCCGGGTTCACTGGAAAAACAGGTGTCTTAAATTAAGGCACTTTTTCGTAGACAGTTTTCAGTCGTTCATTTACAAAATTTGGCGACTTATAGTAAGACACTTGCAAGACGCTTTAGATCATACATAACCTCGTTTTCTGTCACTTATGGTACATTCTGTATTTTAACTAATAACATTAAAGATATTATTATACACTGAGAGAAATAAATGACGAAAAATTACTATTTATTACTTTTTTTGAAATTTTATGTTTTTTTCCTTTTTAATTTATTATTTATTAATTATTTCTTTATTTTTAGTTTTATTATTTAATTTAATGAGAGGGTTTTTAATTTGATTGTTTATTAGTACGTATTATTATGATAATTTTCGTTTGGAAAATAAGTGGATTTATGTATAATTTATTACTTTTTTTGTTTATTATTTTTAATTTGTTACTCCTCGTTAGTTTATATTCAACAATTTAATTTATGTACATTGAAATAAATATCAGTGTAAAATTTACTATTTTTTATAACGTTTTCTCGATGGACTTGCATTCATAAGGAATATTCTTTTATATGAAAATTATTATTATTTATATAATATCAAAATCACGGAAAGAACAAATGTATTAAAAATTACTCATAAAATATCAAATGTGTGACAATATCGTTTTATTTTCAAATAATACATATAAAATTAGTATAAATTAAGTGTATTTTTGTACAAATTTCAGATATTTTATGTATTATTTTAATATTGAAAATTACTGTCCTAGATTTGCTAGTTTGATGAGTAATTTTTAATACATTTTATCTCCGTGCACTATATTATATGAAAAAATGTAAATTAGGAAGCAAACCATACCACGTTTACTATATTTTTTTGTATCAAAAAGTGGGATAAACTTAAAAATACTATAACAATTAGTATATAACATATTTAATTTTACAATTAACTTACAATTAAATTAATTTTTATAGTATTTTTAATAGCATTACAGTTTTTTTATGTTATATAGCAAATTGCTTAATATTTTATCCGTGCAATTGTGTTAATTTACAATTTAAACTGCAAGAATGTTAATTAATTAACATAATTCGATTATATACATTCAGAATTTATCATAATTATTTTTTGTTAGTTTTTTAAATTTATTAATTTCGTTAAGTTGATTTTAATTTTATTAATTATGATTATTGAATAGCAATGTTGAACCGGATTACCGAGGTTAGTTACTAATTAAATTAACTAATTCTGATTACAAGAATTTTAAATAATCAAAATAAAATTAATTATTATTAACTATGTACCATATTTTGTTACATAAATTAGTTTTTAATAAACGATATTAGTCGAATTTGTCCGTACTGTTAATTTGGTAATTACTTTTACTTTCTCGAAATATTATGAGTTTTCGTTCGTTTCGTTTTCATTTCTCTTGTTAGTTTTGTTTTCAAATTTAAATTTTTGAATACGTTTTCATATACCTACTATTATTTTCAATTTTATGTCAAAACTAATTCACGCTAAACTAACACATTAATCTTATAAAACTTGAAGATTGCTAAAGTTCTCGAAACGTTACTAATTATGGTACCTTTTAATTCGTATCAGTCCTTTTCAACTCGAACCAAAAGAAACCAGCTCGAACAAAGAAATTACTCATTACTTTATAGCCACGAGTTCCGCGTTAGTTTAGTAATTATGACCGTCTCGAATTAATATTTTCAACGTACTTTCAATTAAAATTACAATTTTATTACCATCGCGGTCACGTTATACTTTTTTTCAACTTTCATCTCAACATCAAACCGCATTTCCCACAAACACGTCAACCAAAATTACTCCCTTTAATTCCCTTCATCTCAGTTCCGTTACTGTCGTTGGTTTTACTCCTCTAAACTCAACGACATCCCGAAGCGAAATTTTTCGCCTACAAAATTGATGTTAAATGAGGATATATTGAGCACTTGCTATGAAATTATTTTCATGTTATAAAAGTGCTCAATATGTTCTCATAAGTAGTACCTTTTCCCATTTTTACACGTTCAGAGCATATTTTGAGGATTTTGGAGCATATATTATAAATGTTATAATATACAATATAATTAATATAATAGAGAAATGCTGGTATATATAAATATTAGTAAAATTTTGCATTTATTTTACTAAAATTATATAATAATTAGTTATCATTCAAATTATTAAATAATATCAAGAAAATACATTTCTTATTTAATATATTTTAATCAAAAAATTATTTCATACGTACATTAAAATAAGTAAAACATTTAAAATTTATTATTCCCTTTAGGTGAGTTTAATCATTTATGATTTATTTTATAATTTTATATATTATTATAGGATAACATATACACATATCTTTAAAACTAAGTACATAAATAACCAATTTATACGAATGCCATATTTATACCGTAAAATTCTTCTAAATTTATATATTATAAAATTTTTAATGTACGGTTACCTATCCAAGTTACCTATCACCGCCAACTCTGCTTCACCATTCTCTGTTGTGTGTTGTTATTGTACTCCTTTTACGGCCTTGCTTTACTCAAGTATACATTTTATCGATATTATTATAAACTGACTTGTTAGTAAGCTTGCCAGCAGTAACACGAAGACTAAAGATTATCAAATGAGTATTTTATTTCTTACTAGGTCTTTGTGAGTATAGTGAAGGCTACTTGAGACTTTTGAAAGTTCTAGTGAGGCTTTTTGAGTTCAAAGATTTTGGACTTGAGACCGTAATCGTGAATTTATTCTCTCGATTTAATATTATGGAAAGATCCGTTAAGAGGTCTATGTGAGCATATCAAAATTTCGCCTCGGGAATTCATTCGCTCACACGCATACACGCGGCGTTCCGTGCGCGCTCATCCGCGCGCGTTCGTTTTCGGGAAAATCGGGCCATTTCACTGCGTATCGTTCGGAAATCGGCAACAAGTTTGTCGCGCCGGTGCCCGAGGTACATTAACGACTGCTAAAATAATAATCAAGTTGCGTCGCGACTCGAGATAAATAATATTATTTTGGCACACCGCGGAGGTCCGTCCGTAAATTAGAGCTGCGACTCGCCGGGGCTCACCTGCGTATACGAACGAGTTTAATGATTGTTTAATGGCCGCGCGTGTCGTAAATTATCCGCACATTCGACCGTCTCAAATGCTCCAAAATTGCCTGCGGGCGCACAACCGGAGCGCGTTGGTTCGTACTCGCCAGATCGGTCGCAGTGACTCGCGCTCGCGGACGCGAAGTTTTCGCGCCGATCGGCGCGCGCAAACCCGACGACCGGTACCGGCGCCGGCGCGGTGCCGATCCGTCTTACCTCCATAACGAACCATATTTCATCAAATTCGTTTTTCTTGATGGTCCTTTTGCGATAAATGCCATAAAAGTCCGGCAGATTTGGGTGGCTCGACATCTCCCGCAGCACTTTGTACTCCTCTATAATCAACGGCTGCGACTCCGGAGTGAGTTTTTGAACTTTGATAGCCACCCGTTTGTTTCCTAAACGAACAGATTGGTGGATCAGATCGGTTTCCCGAAAGCGCCGTTAACGTTAAATCGGCGACACGAAAGTCTTACCGGTCGAGATCGGTAAGACCTCGGCCGCCGTCCGACCTACCGGCTTGCTCGTCGATCGCCTCGTAAACGTCGCCGCAGACCCCCGATCCGATGCACTCCTTCAAGGTGTACCGCTTTTCGGGATCGGCGATGCTGTCCATGCGAATCATCGATCCGTCGCTACCTCGATCCGCGGAGCGCCGATCGGCGCCGCCCCGCCGATCGTACGATCCCCGGCGATCGCCGTGCCGATCGTACGAATCGTCCCGATTTCGCCGATCGTACGAGTCCCCGCGGCCCCTTCGATCACGATTATCGTACGAATCGCGTCTGCCCCCCCGGCCCCTGCGATCGTAGGAATCGTAGTCGTCATCGTCGCTTCCTCGCCCACCTCGTCCTCGTCTTCCGTAGTCGTTCATTTGCGGCTACTGGAATGGAATCAGAAAGACGTTTGTACGCCGATTACGGACGCGGATCGATCGTTTGAGAAATCGGCAAGGACGGAAGCAGCAATTTTGGATCGCGGTGGGTTTGCAATGCTAATAAAAGGGTCTTAAATGTCACGATTTTAAGACACAAAGTGTCTTATTTGAGTCATCGGGTGTCTTAATAGACAATATTGTCGATTAGATTAAGACACTTAGGCGCCAAATATTACCGTACAAGATAATAAACGTAGGATAAATTGTAAAAATCGAAATAATTACTGAACGCCAACATTGATTCTGTAAATAGTTTGGTAATATTTGACAAAGTTTTGAATCGTAATTTATAATACATTTTATACATTTTATTTAATTAAATTATTTTTATTTTATTAAATTACTTCAATTTTTAACACCAAAACTTACTGTTCAAACAGTAATTTTTCAAGAATTTGATCGACATGTTTCTGCGTTACTGTTAAAAACAGTAAAATTTTATGTTATACTTCTCTGAATGCATGGGACATTTTTATACCGCGGATTTTGCAGTTTTGTATTGGATCATTTTTAGGTTGTTAGGATATCGATTTTGTGAAGCGTAAATTGAAGAGGAGAGGTTTTGTGTATATTTTTGGATGTTAGTTTTTATGTTGGGTATTTGGAGATTGCGGGTGTGAAGTAAAAATGCGACAAATCAAGTTTTGATTGGTGAATGTGAAGTCGGAAAATTTATGAAAATAAAATGGAGAAGTTATATCTTCGTGTCGGCAATAGTTCGAATTTAATTTTCAATAAAATTATTTTTGAAATGACAAAATGTATTTTAATATTAAATATGTGATTTATAATGTATGATAAAATTATGGTATTTACGGATGATCATGTTAAGCAAAAAATTAATTCAATTGTTTAGATAAAATCGAATTATCATTCCTGATTAAGAAAAAGAATTAAAATTCTGTGTAATTTTTTTTAAAATTTTTCTAACAAAAGATTATAGTAATGGATTGCCATAAATGAAAGATTATAACGGCCACCCATTCAATTATTAACAAATACTATTTCTACTTAATCTACCGTACACCGAATTTTTCAAAATTATTAATTTTTGACACGATTGATATTCGTATTTGACATTTGTCTTTATGCGTGTTTCAAATTCGATTTCACATTCTTACGTGGTTTCTTAGCAATGTTTTTGTCGGTATTTACCCAAATGAATACAGATCAGAAATATGTGTGACTCAGAAGATTAAAGCTATGGTTTTTATAGAGTATTTTTCTGAAATACAACCAATGTTAATATGAATTATACTGCATGACAGGATCGGTTAGATTTTTTGGGATACAATTTTGAAGAGCATGCTTTTAAATGAGAAAATGTATTACATTAATTACAAGTATTAAATGCTACTTATTATGAGACATGTAAAATGATCATGTAAAATTGGGCTATAAATACTGAAACTATTTACTGCTTTTAATAGCGTGCTTTAAGATTGTTAATTACAAAAGCAAAAATCAAATTACTTTTTGACAGGTGATATTTAAAGCTATTTCGATATGTTGAAAAAGCTATTTAGTTTCACTAAAATGTATAATGTTTTCATAAAAAAAAGTATTAACGTACTGTTTAAATTCATAAAGTTAAAACGTTATGACGAACGAAAAGCCCTTCCCTTTCATAAAGCAATAACACCACAGTAATTAAATCTTGATACAAGTACATTGTAATATTAAGTTATAATAAAAATTAATTATATATAAAATTGACTACAATAGTTTAATTTTAACTATTTATTTATGTTGTTCTTCTGAATTATAAATTTTTTATTTTACTGATAACAGTATACACTGACTTTCTTGGACAAAATAGAAATGAATTTGTTACATAATTTAAAATCTTCATTTTACAATATCATTTCAATCATATATATGAATATATAAATATATATATATATATGAAATATATGAAATATAAAAAATATATTAAAAATATATTGATAATATATTGATATATGATTCATAAATGAGGGATATATTGAAAATCTATAGTCCATCTATGAATCACATTACTAGGGAACTCAGAAGATGTCGTCATGAATGACGAAACGTTAACTATTATTGATAAAAGTATATAATTTAACAATTGATGCAATTAAAAATTAAAACTAAATTAATGAATTTGTATTAGTTCCTAATGACTGTACAAGTTATTAAGAAAAACGTGAAATTTAAAATTTTCACATGGGAAGAAAAAACGTATTAAAAATAATTCACAAAATATTAAATGTGTATCAGGAGTGTTCCACTTTTAAATTAAACACAGCTGATATTTTTGTACAGAACTTGCTGATATTTAATATATTATTTCAAAATACAACACTTCAATCACACAATCGGTACTTAATTCGTAATTTTTAATATTCATTTTCTTTCCACGTATAATATAATCGTATTCAAATACATTATTTATAAAATCCTAAAAAAGTACTATCAATTAATCACAAATATAATGTTATTCCCAACACATCCTAATTATTCTACCAATTCTAAAATGGTCAAATTAATCCATCTAACTACATTAAGTGTACATTCTACCAAATCAATTATCAATCCATCCGAAACACTTTTCGTCCAAATGTGTTCATCTGACTCCCCCCTCCCCCCTCCATAATATTATTTTGCATCGCTCCTTCGCATACCCATCTCCTGTTTCTAATTTCTTAATTCAAATTACTCCACGATGTGGGTGTGAAGCGAGTTCATCTAGCCCGTCTCCTCTACCCAGTTGGTTAATTACAACTGAAGAATTCACGCCATCCTTCTAGTGGCAGCATCAGAGGTCTTTGCTGCACCGAGCATTTGAACTCCCCGCGTCATGTCCGCTGTCCTTTTTTCTCATCATAATAATGCGCGGTTCAAATCCTCGCAGCACTCCTTCATACCGCGCCGTTGTTTGCCACACTTAAAACACATTTACGACCTGTCATCTCTATCACCTTTCCGGCCAATATGGACAGGATTGTGACCGCAGATATTCCGCGTCCCTCTGAATCCATCCGTGAGATTTAACGGCGGACTCATTTGCGCTTGAAATTCCCATCAGAATTACTGTCAAGCGTTTGGAAATCTCCGCTTTCGTCGTGAGCTCATCGAACTCCTTCGGATGATCGCCACTCCTCTCTCAGAATGCGAACTGTCTCTGTCACGGACTTTTTATACAACAAACGTACATAACTTGTCGGCTGAATCTTTAAGATACTCGGTCAGGGTACAGGAAGAGGTCTTTCGAAGATGTCTTTCTGACCTTACCAACGTTATTATCCAGTTCTTTATCAAGTCTGTGTCAACTTTCATGCGACGAAGAATGCCGACATGGATATTCCATCCTCGTCCCATTTTCCAGTCGCGGTTGTCATCGAGAGACTCTCGAAGAAATTCGAAAATCAGACCATAGTGCAATCAGAGAAAAAAATAGTATATTCAGTACATCTAACTGAGTTTTCAGTAATGTATAGCCATGACTGAAAATAATTAGTTGGTCCAACTGAAAATATTAAATATTTTGATAGAATATGGCAGCCAATTATGGTACTTCAATTAACAAATTCAGTCAATTTTATTGAATATTTCATCGTTTCAGTTAAAAATGTCAGTTTTGGCTGCATTACAACTTAAAATTATAGTTATTTTAACCAACACTGAATCTCGCAGTTAATTTAACTGAATTTGACGGTTATTGTACTGGTTTAACTAAACTTTTCAGTAGACTTTACTAAGTAATTTTTTCTCAGTGTGATAATTATCCTTATGCTTTGTACAATCTTGGCGCGAAAATTCATTTTGGTAGGGGGTTATATTGGTAGTTTTGTTCATTTCAATATAAAATTAACAGTTGTTTATCAAGTTTGTGTCAAAATTTTGGAACGAAGAATGTCAATATAGATTTCCCTTCTTCATCCTATTTGTTCTAGTTGAAGTTGTTATAGTGATTCTTGAAGAGATTCGAAATTGGACAATAGTGAATTTGTTGATCCTAGTTTATCCTTATCTTTTATGTAAGTTTTACAGGAAACATCGCTGGGATTTATTTTACAGTTTTGGTCTTCTTATTATACTTTTGAAACGAAATAAAGTCTACCAAGCTGTATCAAATTTCATATAAGAAGAAAAACTTCTATTTTTTTTATTTTCCATTTGTGGTTATCATGGAAAACTTGCTAAAATCGTTTGAAATTTAAACCATAATGAATTTCTCAATCGTAATTTGTTTTATACTTTTTGCAAATTTAGTATGGTTATTTTACTATCGAGAGCCTTATTTTGACATGGTACTAGTTCCATTTTAATGTGTGTACCATTTAATTTGAATTTGCTCAGACAATTTTTTAGTGTAAGAAACTCTGAGAATACCAAACTTTTGGTTTTTTAATATATGCCGCATGAACTTATATCATAATATTGCCAACATATGACTTTAATAATTGTTAATAAATGACCGTGGGATTTTTGTACTCTTTATGCTATAGTGGGAATAATTTCACAGACAAGGACAGAGTTACAAATCTGATAACACTGGCTCAATGGAATAGTAGAATTTAGGATCAGTGATTCCCAGGGAAGTTTCTTTTCTTTACGATTTTGCCCAGGAGATTAGATTCCGTCGTATTTAGTTGTTAATGTAAATGATATATTGGATGTATAGTTCACCATCGAAGTACTATGATCGTAAGCTCAAGACGTCAGCGACCCCTTTGCTCACTTCTAATAGGCGCCACTATTGTCGAATTACACCCTAAACGCTATTTCCTTTCTTTTCTTTTTTTTTTGATTTCATCATTGGTTTATTATTTAGGGTTCCTTCCCCTAGTAGTTTATATTGCGACAGGTATTTTATTTGCTTGTTACCCTCTTCTATATCTGACGAGGTACTCCCCTATCTGTCATCTGGGGATGCGATTTGTAAGGCTTATAGACTTCCCCTCTATAGTTTGTGTAAGCATTGTTGAGGATTAATAAAACTTAATTTTAATAGATTAGAAAGATACTTATTGCCTTTCGGTTGACATACGTATTTCAATAAAAAATTGTAATATAAATAAAATATCTTAATATTAAATGTTAAATAATAACGAATGTTATTATATATAAAGATATTCAAACGAATTATGTAATAGTTGTTATTGGCATGTAAAAATCATTTTTTTACATTACAATGTATATTAGTACTTTTTATAGACTTTTATAGAACGTTTTGTTTGTTATTTTTTTGTTATTTATAATCAATTTAAATCAAAGTGGTAATCAATTTTATGAATACAATTTAAGTTTTAAATATTCATTAGTTGGCAATAAAAATTATAACGTAATATTAATTACAATTCATATTAAATATGTTTTTACATTTCAAATTTCAAATAACAAATGCTATACCATTTTAATTCGAATAAAATTTCTAAAATATTTCTTTCAATATTTTATTCTTACGTAGTCTTTTATTGATTTTTATAATTAAATAAATGAAAATAAGATATTAGTTTACGTTATTCATCATAAATCATTTTAAGTAATTATAAGATATTAATTCAATGAATAATTGAAAAGGTACCAAATTGGAATGTACGTTGTTGAAAAACAACAAATCATAATTAATTTTGGCATGTGTGCATATATAATTATTTTTTTATTCATAAAGTTTACAGTTCAGACTACATAATTCTCATATTGTGATGAATTATTATATACGTTTATTTATTATAATAATATAATAAAAATAATAATAATAATATTATTAATACAATATTGCAGTAATGAAGAAGACATTATATTTAAAATATTATGTATTTAATAGAATGATATTGCAAAAGTATATTACCATCAAATTATTGTAACCACTTTATAAAAAAAAACAGATAAAATATAGTTGTTATGTTAATATCATCTCTTTAAAAGCACCACCAATGAATGTACGCGTAAATAAACAACAAACGCATGTATCTGAAAATCTTATTTAATTAATGCTTTAATTAATCTACAGTACAAGCCAAATAGACTACGATCAATAACGACACAATATTTTCACATCTCTACTGTTTTCTATGAAAATCCACCAACTGTTAATTTGTTTGACTATTCGAATTGCCCAGTGATCGCAGTGACATCCCTTTCGGGATAACGCGATTTAAGTTCAGAAACCTATGCAAGTTGTTGATTTCGTAATCCCTTAAGTAGGACCTTGAAATCACTCGACGAATTCGTTATTAACTAATGTAAATTATTGTATAAAGACTTTAAATAACCAGTTACGTAACCCCGGCCGAGGCGTTGTTTAAGTGAATGCGTTCGCACGAGGGATCGCGACTCCCGTATTACGGTCCTAACAAGATTTGTCACCAGTCTTTCGTTTTTGTCACAGAACAAAACAAAATCCGTCACGAAACGGATATTATATTTGAAAGACCGCGACGCGCACGCGCGCGCACCGTAATTACATTTGAAAGTTGTTGCTCGCGATCGACATTCGGACGAACATTTCTTGCGAGCGACAGAACGCGTCGGCTACTTGTAGGGCCTCGCGAACCTGTAGCTAAGCACGGACGTATATACATCCGTTTATAGGATCACCGCGGATTACATAATAAGTGTTTAGTCGACAGATTCGACAGGTCGCGGGAGCGATTTGACGAAAACGATCGGCAGGATCGGATGACCGGTTTCCGAAGAAGTTTCGACCCTCGCGAATTTTGAAGCAAAGCAGTTGGCAAACTTCGCGGATACGAAAAGCCCTCGAAGCGAATCGTAATTGGATTATCCCAGCGAGTCCAGGGTTCCCATCGATTGCGAGCCCGCGAAGCACGGCGAGATTCTGACGCTTCAATTGCCGATCCGGGGCGCGGCAAAAACGCGCGGCCAAAGAACGCCGGGAAAAACACGCGATCGCACACGCATTCCTCGCGTCACCTGGTTGTCGGCTTTTTGCCGCGTTCGAAGAAATCGGCCAATTCATTAATTCCCGCGGGGACCGGCGGCATAATTCATCGATTTGTCGGCGCGGCGTGTCCCGTGTGATGCCCTTTCTTGCCGGTTGTAATCGAGACGAGCGACAGACGCGTCACCAGGCGATCGGCGCAAGAAGCTGGTTCCGGTCGCCTCGGCCGATCGACCGGCTGTTGAGTTATCGGTGGCTCGGTAAAGGTCCCGTGATTGCGCAAAAAATGCCATCGCCCGTCCTTTTCCCAGGTGCGCTTGCGCGCCAAATGGGCGAGACCGGACTCGAAACCGATTCCCGAACCGCTGCGGCCACGTCGGAATGTTGGCACCACTGGAGACCGGTTTTCTGCTTGGTAGGACGCGCACGCCGGGTGCAAATTCGCGGGTCCATACCTGTCTTCCGGGCCTTCTCGGAAGGTAACGCTCCTTATTTGAGGCTGCCGTTGGAGTGTCTTCGGACGCGAGAACCTGGCTCGTCCTGCGCGACGGGAATACCAATGTGTCAAACGCAAGATATATTCCATTGCCTGGCGCGGTTTGAGTAATCGACTGACAGAACATCGCAGAACACGTGTTCTGACACCTCGCGACACGCACTTGCCAACTCGCGCACTGGGTTGCCTGTGGAAGACCAGCTCTCTGGGTCTTTGGTAGGATGTATTGTGGTTGTAAGGTCGTGGAATCGGATGAAACCAGGGTTGGGATGTGTATGAACCAATTGGTCCTCGGGTCTGATGATCGGAAGACCGGTTGGGTTTGGGATCAGGGTTGTCAGGGTCCTCCAATCATTACTGTCTAAAGCAACGGAGAATGGAAATTTGTGCACAGCGTTAGTTGTGTGTGGTGGAAAGTTCTGGGCGTGAGGTGCATGTTAACTAACAGCTTAGGGCTTGCAACATTTCATCCCACAAGGGTCTATGGATAGGTTTGGAGTGAATCGCAAGAGGACCTGGCCTCTGAGAGAGGTCTAGTGGAATTGTTTCGGGTGTGTGACTAGAGGCGCAATTGCAGCGTCTATTTGAATTGGATCTAAGTATGTGCAAAATACGCACGCACCCTTATCGTCGGTGCATTTGAACTTACCTCTAATTAAGACGTCTGGCTGGCAGGTTGTGCAGGCCCTGCGGCGTCCACCCTCGCAATGCAAGCACCTCGAAGAGAAACGAGGGTCTCCGTTAGTCGTGGGTGGCAGGGGTATACTTGGCTTCCATAATCCAATAACGTCGACTTAATTAACTAACTGCTAACTCGCAAGCCTGTTAGTTCATTGATTTCGCTCGTCTCTTCCTTTCTCGGATTCACTCGGCTCGCATTCAACCGTCCTTATCGACGCAAGCTTTTCAAAGCAGTCGACGAAATTCCAATTCTTAATTAGACCCGTCTCAAAGCGTTTGAATCCCGTCTGCACCAAAAGCATCGGATTTCGAGTCAAATCGTGATTCCGCCGTCTCCGATCCGCGCCATTCAATCGCCGGTTCCGATTGCTGATTATATTTGACCTCGTACTGTGCTTTAACCCACCTTCCACCACCTCGGCCTTGCAGCCGATCTACTTTACTTAGCCACTATTTATTTAATCTGCTCTTACGAGACCTACATACGTTTATGGTATCTTATTCGTTGTTTAATCCGCTTTTCTGTGCATTCTAGTCAATATTTTGGTGATTGATTATAATGTGATTTTCGTATGGTTATGTAAGCACCGAAGCGACACGTGTCTTTCAAATTCACGAGTTTCCTAGTGTCAATTGGCTTTTAAGTTATCGATCAAACTGTTGTCAATGATGTTAATTTAAGACGATCATTTGTGACTTGTATTATTTTTTATTGTCACCTTGCGGAAATACACAATTTATCCCTTAATATAATAAATATCCCTAGATATTTTTTTATAATTTAGGAAATTACATTATTTAGTACTGAACCTATCTGAATCAAATTCATTTAAATTTGTCAGTATCATCTTCTTAGAGATGACATTAAGTCTGTTTCTTTTTTTTTTTTTTTTTTTTTTAAAATAAAATTTAATTTCATTATTTCGTATTTTGACATTTTACTGAATTTTAGCTTTCTTTTTTTCCCTTCCCCCCTCCCCCTCACCGCTCCTTAATCTCGTTTCCCTCTTTCTTCTTGTAAAACAAAACACATTTCTTCTTTTATTCTTTCTT
>JABFQC010000862.1:0-22779 GCA_022817085.1 Psilanteris sp. ZL-2020
GATCAACACCTATTGAAAATACACTATATCCCGCATTAACACCAACCCAAAGTCATTCGTACTTTGATGAGAACGCACAAAGAGTTGCGGTTCTCCAAAATTTTGTAATCAACGTGAAACTAGGATTTCATTTTTTTTTTCATTCTCTTTTGTCAACGTGCGAAAGAAAGGGAGCACCAATCATTGTCCATATCTCGTCCAGCAAGGCTTTGCAATTTGAATCCAGAAGACGAATCCTTTTGTCTGCTGCCACGGCGCCAAAAGTTTTCGCTCAACGAGAACTCGTCAGCGCCATCTATCTTGCAAAATATTAATTTTCAAATCATCAATGATACAAACAACGCGACTGCTTAAACGCTTGTGGATACTTCGGTTGGATCGGTATTGGTTTCGGTATTTTCGTTCTCGATTTTGATTATCACGCGCTTTATGTGCGGTCTCCAAAACAGCAAAAAGTATCCCAAAGTCGCTCCGACGACCATCGCGACGCAGAGGTACACGTTGTAAGTCATAAAGACCAGCATGAGTATGTTGCTTAGGAACACCTGAACGGCAACTAAAATCGTTTGGGTTGCGTGAGACGATGAAAAGATATTCGTTCTGAAACATAAAAACGTGCGATCACAATCACCCGTTCGTCCTTTTCTATCCGGTACAAATCACAAGACGTAAATTGACTGCGCCACCCGCCGAGCACCAAAAATTCGGTTTCCGCCCCGAAAACCGCCGAGTCATCGGCTATGAAACATAAAAGTCACTAAAATTGGCGCTAAATTTTTATCGCGCACTAAAACGTAATGTCGACATTTTAAGAACGCACCAACCCACACGTACGTATTCAAACTCGATGAAACTCGTAGCAATTTTGTCATTTCACCGTTTTTCTTTCTTTCGAATCTACCACATCGGCGAGTTTGCCTTCGAAATTAATAATTGCCAGTAACAAAAAGTCCCTAGATCTAATAACACTTTTTATCTCGGCGTTGCTTAACGGCGCGTTTTTATGCACAAAAGCAGACATTAATTGCGTGGCCATGCAAATTTGTTGGCGCAATGAATGAACGCGAAAGAAAAGACGAAATTCGAAAGGAAGTCCGATAATTGCTGGCAGACACGCGGCCTCGGGCAATTGGCCAAATACCTGTGGATTTTTCATCTTAATACACTCACACACATATATATATATATATTCAAAAATTTTAAAAAATAACCGAAATAACAGACGACGCCAAAACAAAAACGACGCCAACAATAACAACCGCGGGGACTCGAATCCATTTGAAGGTCACGCGTTAGTTTTGAAAAACAATAACAAACGCAAGGTCGTGTTGATACTTACAGCGCGCTCGTGTTCCTGCCCGACTCCACGTATTTCCGCTTGCGGGAGTGCAAGTACTCTCTGAAAACCAATCAACGATGCTGATTACAATTGGGGGTTATAGGTTATGTGACGCGAAGCATTCGGACCGCGCCGTTACCTGTAGTATTTGAGCGACTCGTAGAGAGCGGCGAGCACGGTGATCGCGATCGCCGATCCGAGCATGCCCTGCCAGTTGGAGATCTGCCATTCCTTGAACAGTATCGTCTCGACGAAGCCGAAATGAAAGGACGTCTGCAACAAACGTTGGCGCGAAGGCAACGTCTTATCGGTCATTGTTAACAACAACAACAACAACAAAAGATATCGTATACGTACGGGATGCATTCTGGATTGCGTTTCGTTGCTGCGTCTACGTCCGTGCGTTGTTTGGCATGCGGCGATCAGCCGATCCCGAGCATGCGAATTCAGCGGCGCGAGTCGCAAACTGCTACTCGAAGAACACTTTCTCAAAGCCGTAAATATTTCGTTATCTGATACCTCGATAACTTATCGAAGTATTCCGCTGTGATTTGAACATGAAATTCAAACGAAAATTAATGCCTCGATATATATCGTGCCGGTCGTTTCGTGGAAATCGCGCTCGCGCTCGTTTGAACCTTCGGTTAAAATTGGAATAGGTTATCATACGCGTTCGGCCGTTTCGGCGGAGCCGGACGAAGCGTGGCCGGTTCGCGGCTCAATCGAGCCACGATTCGCCGCCGAAGCGCACGTTCATCGAGCGCGGTAATGTGCGCCGCTTTAAAAAAAACCGCCGATAATTCGTGTCAATTGTCGATTTCCGTGATAGTCGACTTTCACGCGCTTGCCTTTATCGCGTAACAATCCGCGCTGTTTGTTTTAGTTTAACCGATTTTCCCTTTCGCGGGTAAAGTCCGCGACTGATGTTTGTTTATGCGCTTGTCCTTCCTCGAACAACGAACGCCGACGACGAAGGAATTTACCGCGATCGCGTCTAATGATGTAAACAAACAAATGACGAACGACTTCTGCGTTTCTTCCGACGGTCTGGGCATTTGTTTATATAACCTGGAACGTAATCTGAAAATAACTCGGCTGTTTGTTAATCATCGCAATTAACGTGCGCGTCGATTCACCGTCCGACGGTGCTGTTCGCGCGACAATGTTGTTCACGAATTTCGTTTCGGGTAACTTTTTTGGTTTTTTTGATTTTTATATATTTTGTTTATATTCTACAAACTCATTGCAGCATGTTTGTTCTGCGCAAATAAAAATATTATCGAAGAAATATAATTTTCCTCATTTGTATTATTGCCAGTTATACAAAATATCAACAAAGAACTAAGTAGAGATCAAACAATAATAAACGGATAAAATAAATAACGGTTGTGTGTCATCGAATAAATCCATGTAATTCATGGTATTCGCTTCTTTGTCATTGTATTTCATTGAACCGTCAATTTAACGTCGAAATAATCATGGCCGTTATAAGTTACATCTCGTATTAATGTTATTCCCAACAATCTTATTCAACATTGTTATGGTCAGATGACTAATCTCGCTCGTCATATTTAATTTCGAATATTAAAATCATCGATTGACGTGTTAAGTTTTTGTTTATACGTTATAAATTTATTAAAGCCATATGTAACGTACTCGTACCTTACGATTATGTATATTATGGTTATCATATAAAATATAAACAAAGACCAAAATAAAGGTCATTTATAAACATATCGTAACATAACAACAATCAATCAAAAAGATATAAATAAACGTTACTTTTATTCGATAAACTACAAAATAATTATTGCAGTCGTTTTTATTCGATCGCTTCGCAATATTTTCTTAAATCATTATTATAACGTCAAAACTACGTCGATTTGATTTTAATTTCCTATCCACGTACTTTGCATCAATCATACCGTACGTTTTCACATCCAAATAAAGAAAGTCGTTGCATTTCGTATTCAATATTTAAAATACCTACAACAATTTTAAAAGTTATTGTCTCTTGGCATTTTGCAACCTTGTTTGTTGCAACCAATAAAAATATATCCTTAATACTAAACTCGTATCATACAAAATATAAACACCGAACATAATAAAGGTTATCCCTTAAGTCAACAATAACAAATTGAGAAAATAAAAAAACAAACTTGATTCCTCTCCGAATATCCACTACACAATTACAATACCTCACCGGACCGTCATTTCGACATCCAAACTACGTCAATTCGGATTACACCCTTCAACATATTTTCTAGCAATCGTACCGCCTGTTTATAAATATTTACATTCATCTTATTTACATCGTATTTCATTACGAACATATACATCGACAGTTTAACAATTGACAACCTCGTTCAATAACGCCGATAAAAGCATAATATTCCCGACCCTAAACCCCCATCCCACGAAACAAAACAAAACAAAATAAAGGTCATTCGCCGAAATCTCCTCTCCCAACAATGACGCACATAAATAAACAAACAAACAAACGAACCTTACGTTGCTTCGACTATCCACGATATTGATTGATTACAAAAGCCCGTTTAACCTCGAAACTACGCGAATGCGAGTCAAATTGCAACGGCGTCGCGCATTTTCGTGTCGGAATAATAACGAAAACCGCTCGTCGCAGCGAACGGAAGATTTTCGGCTGGCTCGTTCGGCGTCTGAGCGGCGACGTCGACCGACACAACCCCTATTGCAACAACGTTAGGCGCGAGCACTGGCTGCGTGGACGCGGCGGGCGCAACCTGTAGATGATCCTGATCGGCGCGCCTCCCAGCGACCGGAAATTCAGCCACGCTCGATTCTCTTAAACTCAGTGCCAGTCTCACCGCTCGTTCGGCTGCCCGCATCGGCTCGACCCGCATCGTCGCGCAATGTGCTGGCCAACTTCTGCCCCAGTCGCGACCAATCCTCCGTCAATTCGCTCCCCGATTCTCGCCCGACTTTCAGTTACGCGCTCGGGCGACAAATAAATCGCGCGTCCACGTTCCTTCGGTCGCGGCCCGGCTACTGTTATTGTTATTGTTATCGTTATTCCTTGTTGCCCTTCCGCGAACAGTGCCCGCACCGCCGTTCGTGTATTTCTTCGAATTCCGTATTTACCGACCAAAGTGCGAGTGTTTTGATTTTGTTGTTTAAGCCGAACGAAAGGACGCACCTGAGCGGCGGATTCGATTCTCGGTAAGCAAACCGAGTCGAAAACGAGTCGTGTCGGTGAAACTGGAGCGAGAAAAAAACTTGGTCAAAATCGTCGATCCGACACGATTTTGCAAAGAAACTCGGACAACGGCCGGCCGTTCGCGATTAATTTGCCGCACGTAGTCGTCGCCGACTTTGAAACGACTAACGAGCGGCGTTGACGTAAGATTTGTCTCGCGGTATTTTGCAATGATCGCGCCGACTAGAATGCACGATGAAGTTTCTCAAACGGGTTTCGGTTGATTACGTTAGACGTGCGGTTATACGCGTGTAGGTACGCGTAAAAGTAAAAGTGTGCTTTCCGCGGACGATTATTGCATCGGTCTAGGCGATTCGTTGCATTCATCGTAACGTCTTCGGTTCGCAACGAACTGTGGGATTCGCGCGCTCACGTCTAATCCACGTGATGGTTGTATTTTCCGCCGCGAGCCGCCGCACGCGTGATTATACAATTACGGATAATTAAGTGCGGCGATTCAAGCAAACACGCGGTTCGAGATCGAAGACTCGCGTGGATGGGCAAAGCCGAATCGTCGTCTTTTCTACGTGCGCACGAATAAGTTTGTCCAAAAGTCAGAATTCCCGAAAGATTAACATTAATTCCGGGAAATTCTCAACGTGGAAATACCGAAAACCCGTGAGTTGCGTTTGTGAGCGCATTCCGATGTTGACGGTGGAATGTGTGTCGCGTAATTGAAAATAGACGTTAAATCTACCGGAATTCAACGTTTTATTTAAATTCATACATTTTATTTTTAATTATACGTTAATTCAATTCAAATAGCGACATTCGCGATAAGTTAAGTGTTTTAATTGTTATTTTGGAAACGAAGACTATGCTAGTTGAATCTAGGTAGAATTGACGATTATAATCGATAAACTGCACGATCGAATCCGTTTTATTTTTTAATTGTTCGATAAATATGAGAAACCAGAGAATTTTGCTGTTTACATTTGACAACTTGATGTAATATTATAAATATACGTTAGAAAAACTTGATTTCAACATTACTTAATTGGTTTTTTTTTTTTAGAAAAATCGCGACTAATTTATTAGACCACATGAATTTTATAATTAATAAATTTCAAGAAAGCTCGTAATAAAAAAGAAACCAATTTTGACGTTTACCGTTGACAACTCGTTATGATTTATAATACGTTAAGCCAACCTGTTTTCAACATATTATATATTCATTGGATTTTAGTTTGTGCTAATGATATCGACATTATTACTAGGTAACATATTTAAAATTATTGAAATTCTGTAATCACTCAAACGTCAACCGACTTCGTTGAATCTACGTAGTATTCACGTTCACAATCGACAAAATGACTAATTAAATCGTTATTTCACATAACCGCACGATAAACTAGTAAAATCAAACAAAATTTAACTTTTGAGATAAAACATTAAAAATATACGTTAAATCAACCTACTTTAAACATTATGTCATTTTTCCATTATTTTCGAAAAAATAATTACACTAGGTCACATAATTCCATTACGATTCTTGCAATTCTGTGATCATTCAAACGTGAACCGAGTTCGTTGAATCTACGTAGTATTCACGTTTACAATCGACAAAATGACTAGTTGAATCGTTATTTCACATAATCGCACGATAAACTAGTAAAATCAAACAAAATTTAACTTTTGAGATAAAACATTAAAAATATACGTTAAATCAACCTATTTTAAACATTACGTCATTTTTCCATTATTTTCGAAAAATTAATTACACTAGGTCACTTAATTCCATTACGATTCTTGAAATTCTGTAATTACTGATACCTCAACGAACCTCGTTGAATCCACGTAGAACTCTCGTTTACGATCCGTCACGTGCTCGCAGCGACCCGAAATGACACAAAAATCGAGTCGTGTCATCGTTAGGCTTCGCAGATTGTACTTCGCTTATCAAAATTTGCACTCCGCGTATCCGAGCCATTGTCCCTTCGAGCACTTCTTTCCCCCCATTAAATGCACCGAGTCGCAATACGCGCTAACAATTGTCGCACAATGCGACATGCCGATTCTTTTTTCGCCGACGTCAAGTCGATTATTCTTTGCTCTCGCGAATAAAGCCTATTATTACGCGCCCGTTATTTCGCCGGAAGCTTCATAATTACATAACTACGGAAATACATTCATATTCGGATGACAACCCAACGTACACTCTCAATGCTGTAAATGTTCATAATGAACGCGCGAGCATCGCTGTTGTTGACACATATCACTCTTTTGAACCTTCGCACCATCACAAGCCGCGCATTATAACCATACCGAATAATCGGAATCGCCTTGAATAAGTTTATGTCAGCAGTTACGTTCGGTTATAGGGACCTAGTCACGTTTTTTATTTATTTATTTTTTTTTTTCAAATTGAATTGAAGGAATTCAAACTGAAATAATGAATTGCAGTTTATTATTTGAAATGTAGAAAGTTTAAAATACGTTTTTGCAACATTTGGAGCACTTGAAATGTCAAAAAAATGGTTTCTTTTACGTTGAAACGACGAATTTGAAAACTAAATGCTGCAAAGAGATTTCATTTAATGTTCATCTCACAGTTTATTTATGTTGAAATTGCATATCGTATTCCTGATCCAACAAAACCGCATTATCAACATTTATAATTCACCGCTCAACAAAAATAAGTTTCATCCACGTTTTCTAGCTCTAAAAAACACCTCAATCGTTTAAATGATTTTACTGCATTAACACTTTTCTATTTTTCAAATAAAAACATCATTTAAGTTCCGGCATTTAAGTTCTTTTATGTGTCCAAAACACGTTTATATCACGTTGAAACAACAAAATTCAAAAATCAACATAACGAATGTACACTGAGAAGAATTTACTGTTGGATTAACAAACTAGACTGTTCCGTCAACAGTCTTAGACTGTAAAAATGTACAGTTGACACTGTTATAATTTTGACATTTTAAGGTTATGCATTCATTTTCATATGTGTTATTTTATTTTACTTATTAATATTATTCTTAAAAAATGGCGAATTAATCATTTGGCATGTTGTAGCAATAGTCCAGACTTATTTTGTTTTATTTTTAAAGACCTATTACTTTTTTTCAGACATTTATTTTTTTACAGTCCAGACTGTACAGTGCGGACTGTTAAAGCAACAGTCCATTTTTCTCAGTGTAGTCGTATTGGCCGTGCGGCTATGAACATACACGGGGAAAAATATCAATGTTAAATCAGCATTGACTCAACATTGACCCAACTTTATTCTCATTTTTTAGGTTAGAAATGTTGAATTAATACTGACTCAATGTAATTTTTACTTTGTATCTAATTCAAATTAACATTTCGAGAATAACATTGAGTATACGATGTTGATTTAGCATTGATATTTTTCCCCGTGTAATCTCGTACACTAAAGTTTGCAGGTTCAACGTGTCAAAATCTGAATAATAGAAGAATTAAAATTTTTTTGCAAAGTTAATGCAATGTACATTTATGACGTAAAATCTTAAATACGTTTAATAAACGTTTTGTAAACGTTCATCAAGGACGTTCTTTGCACGATAACATTACTTGACATTCGACTATAGTATTGACATTAAATAGACGTCTTTTGGTCGACATAAGAACGTATTAGTGACCTCCCAAAGTCTCTACAAATACCCCCATGTAGAAAAATACAAACGGCGCAGTCCTGGCACGGAGAAGGCGATAATTCTACCGTTGTGTGCAGACGGTCGTTAAACAATCGGCAAATAAACGCGTCAATACTCTGTCCCAATATCGACAGTCTACGGTCGTGACAGTTTCGGCACAGTATGGTCACAGCAATGGTTAGAATACCATTGGGCCATGCTTGGCCCAAGCTTGATTTTTTTTTAAAAAAGATAATTTAAACAAAAAAAAATAAATAATTATTAAATTGTTTATATATTATTATATCTGCAAACGTATTTTCATCATTATAAAACAACTTCTATGAACTTTCATACGGTCACCCATCCGGGTAACAGCCGTCGCCAATGTTGCTTAACTCCTTAATGTATAGTTTCCGTCTTTGCCATTCTAACTACAAGCGTGAACTAATCACAAGTACATTTTAATGATATTGAGCTACATGATGAACGGTCGGCTGCCAACGTTGGGCCAGAGGTAATTGGCATTTCATTCCAACGGTTTGCCAAGATTGGCATCCAAGGTTGAGCCAAGCTTGGGCCGGTCGTTTTGAACTGGCAGACCACAGATTTTTCTACAATAATTTTACGTTCAATTATATTGTTAACTAATATAAAATTAGTAACTAAACTGAGTAAATAAATACACCAACAAAATGAATCTATACAAAATTAAATACTTATATATTTACATAGGCAATATATACATAATGTATTTGTCATTTTTATTTGTATTTATTTGTTAAAATTTGTATTTATTATGCCAAACATGGACCATGCATTTCTCGACGGTTGTTGTATTGATGGCAAAAAACTTTTAACGATGTTTAATTTTATTAACTGTGCCTGGCATGGGTCAACCATTCACCAAAGGTTGTTGCATGGTTGGCAAAATCATTTCCTGAAGATAATTTGTATTTACTGTGCCAAGCATGGGCCGTACGTTAGCCGTCGCTTGTCCCTGCATTGGGCCAGTAAAGATTTTTACTGTTGTCTGCCAGCGTCGACCCAAGCATTGCACTTTTGTTACCGTCGACAAACCGTCGATTTTTCTACATGGGTTACTTATACACGCACAGAAATAATATAATTGCATTATAAAAAAATAAAAAAAAGATATAATTTCAATAAAATATTTCGTAAAAATGTACACTTTTACTGAAGCGTTTAATATTTTTTTACAAAATTAGCGTGTTGATTCAAATAAAAAACATCAACAATATGACAAAATGATTGAAGTTGAATCATATTTTGTTGATCTAACAAAACTATTTGTTTATTTAAATAACAACAAAACTCTATGTTGAATGAAAAAAAATTTGTTTATCTCTACAAAATATTTCTGTGCGTGGAAAAATAATTACTTAAGTTAATTTAAAATGCTTTATTTTATTTGTTTACCCCTAGTGATTTGATTAATATATAGACCATGTATTTTCAACATATCATTCATTACTCGTATATTAGTAATATATTGAAAACATATGGTTAATATATTAATCAAATTACTATAGGGATATTAGAATTAAAAATGTACATAATTAACTAAAACTGTTCACTTATTAATACTGCGGTATAAATATAACATTATTATAGAGTAATAATATTGTTTATCTTGTATTATGATTATGCTTTTTTGTTCAAATTTAATTCGTATCGACTGTTACGTTCAAATTTCTATTTGATGCTGATTTAGCCAGCTTCTAATTTAAACAATGTCTTCACATTGATTCCAGCATGAATAAGATCCAATATTATACTGATTTGAACTAGAAATTTCTATGCTCATAGTGTAATCATGAAATATTCGAAAAACGATACTTTATTAAGTATTAAATAAATCAATTGACCTAATAATTTCAATATCAGAGAAGACATGTAGTTATATATTCGTATAAATATTTGTATGAATACATTTTATAAACTTACTTAATTTTAAAAAAAAAATTGTTTTAGAGAACGTTTTAATAATATGGATTATTAACATTCTCTTTACATAATACAAATATAAATATGAATATTTATTATAAAATCAGAAATAAAAATAATATTTTTCTAAATAAATTTAATTTTAAACTCATCATATTTCAATTTTTATTTAAATACTCCTTTCCACATGTACCGTTTGAAATTCTAAGCGTGTAGCGTTAATTAAATTATTTCATTTGATAATCCTTTTATACTATTACCTAATTATAATTACTTTAATTCAATTATTCTAATTTCAATATGACAATCTACAATTCTGTATTTTATCATTTTCTCATAGATATTATTATATATAATATTCATTTAATAATATCTTAGTTTAATTAATCTAATATGCTTATTTAATTTTAATATCTCATTTAAAATTATAACGTTATAGAACCTATTTGAATAGGTAATATGACTACGTTTATATATGAAATGGAAGAGAACCGATATAAATTCTACTTACCGTTATATTATTCTTTCAATATAAACACCAATATATTTACTTTGCTTCAATAATTTTTTACATCAAA
The DNA here is from genome assembly GCA_022817085.1 of Psilanteris sp. ZL-2020. NCBI lineage: Eukaryota > Metazoa > Arthropoda > Insecta > Hymenoptera > Scelionidae > Psilanteris > Psilanteris sp. ZL-2020. The sequence continues at coordinate 10,723 of JABFQC010000862.1, forward strand.
ATTGTGTTACATACCAAATATTTTAAAACAACTATAATATTTTTCGTAAATTCGTAACTGTAATTTTTGAAATAAAATTGCTACCAATTTTAACAATGATTTGTGTTTTTCTGAAATCCGTATATAAAACCATCCAGTGTAAATTCATAAACTCACAAGAAAGATGTAATCGCTTGAAATGCACATGGCGCAGATCATAACGCCGAATTTTGTACGGTACCAATTGCGGAACCAAGTAGAGAGATTCTAAGGCAGACGAAACGTAACTCAAATTGCGATCTCCTTGCATCTAACACTTCATCTTTCCAGCTTGAGATATACTCCAGAAATGTGTTAATTTCATGTATTACATTTTCACAAACACATCTATCTGAGTGCATACATAATTCGTATGTGTGAGTATACACTTACCTAAATATGCACAAACATAGATGCACACACTCATATACGCGTGTATGTATTTGTACATATATGTACTCTTAATCTATCCCTGAGGAGTTAAAGTGAGACAGTAGAAGCATCGCGAAAGAGGAGCCATTGCAGTGAGAGACGGTGGATACAAGGGTTCTCAAGTCCGAGTCTATTAACTTAGAGACTGTATAATAGGATACAGAGTTCTGTGAAGTAACGTACACGAGAAACCTCGTTTCATGTTATACGTTCTACTACGCAGATACATTGTATGACGCACATATTTACTTATATCGTGCACGTATGAGCTTGATCTGTTATACGATTCTGTTAGACTGAATTTGTTCTTTTATATTACCATAAATGCGTTTACAGACGACACTGCCAAATACATATGTGTTTGATTTTTTTGTTTCAGAAGGGTTAGTTTGCCATCCGCTTGGTAGCTATCTAATTTGAGAGTCTAATTTAGTTAATGAAAAGGTTATGTATGGTTAGATCTTGTTTTGCACTAATTTACCAAACATCGGTTCTAAATTAGTTATGCAGTTTATGAACAACATAAGGGATCTAGGCAAGAGAAAGATTATTTCAGGACTTTAATTTAATATAAACTTGTTTAATTAGAAACTTATGGTGCTTTAATGTAAGTAAAGTATAATCAGCATGCACGTTTTAATTAAGATAGTGTATACATTTACAAATCTTTTCTAATATAAATAATTAATTTATCTACGTTGACTGCATAATTTATTTTAATTTCCAAAATTAATACTTATTTCTCAAAATATATATGTGTTTACACAATTTACCTACAGATAATCATTAAACGTAGTCAGATTTAATTATTATCTTCTGTACAAAATTTAATTGGGTATGATTAATTTTTTTTTCATTTAGCACATTAATCAATGTTAGGAAAAATGTTTAATAGAGTACAATCAAATTAATTAATTATTTACTTCACGTTCATTATAAGTAATTTGAGCATAGTATACATATTTATTGTACAAATATTTGGTAGCATAATAGATTATATATGTAAAATAGTAAATATAATAATTGAAAGAAGTTACAAATATAATATAATTAATATATATTTTTAATTATAATGTCAGACATGAGTAAAGTAAATACTTTAAATTTTAATAAGAAGTTTTAACTTCATAAATGAAGTTGACAATTAATACAAAATTATATTTTGTTCATAAAGTAGTATTTTTGTTTAAATTTTATTGTACCACAACATATATAGTATATATATATAGTTTTATTTTATATAAATTAATAATTTGTAGATACATTTTAATTACGAAAAATCAACTTTATCAAATTTGTATATAAATAATAAAATAAAACCACATATTTTTATACGCGTTTATATCATGTATACCTTCATTTTTATATTCAGAGAGTAAAGTCTTCTATATATTTTCTTACTTACTACGCACTCAGTGTACTTGTTACTAAAAATATTGTACTTCAAAAGAAGAAATGTGATCACTTAAATCTTCTTTTTTGTTTATTATAATATTACATACACTGTGTGTTTAATAGACTTCCAGCATACATATACGGATAAAACGAATAATGTAAATAAGTAATAATAAAATATTTAAACTCATTTTTTCTATAAATGATAACTCTTTTATATCAAATTCAAATGTTATTCAAGCAATTTACAAAAACGTAAAATATAATGTTTTATTCAATTTCACTATTATCAATGATAAATAAATTTTTCATACATATCGATTATCGCGTTCTTTAAACTTTTAATTATTTGATATAAAAGGAAGTAATTTTTCTTTTAATTTTGTTCTCAATGTATCTTCAATCTTGAACTAGATTTCAAATAAGTAATGAAGTTAACTTTTAATAAGCAAACATAAAGTCATACGAGCTAGTTATTTCGAGATGCAGAGCGTCACAAGTCATGCCAGTCCCACGAGAAAAGAATAGCAAGGAAAACTGAAAAACTATATGAACAAAAACAGTTCAAAAAGTCATATACTTATTACATAGTTTTGAAATAACTGAACATTCAAGGATACAAAAAAATTGAATAAATAATAATAAAAGGAACAACAAGAAATGGGACCAAATAACATCATTAATGTTAATAAAAATGGAAGATTTTATTAAATAGAATAAATAAATATAAATATATAAATAAATAACTCATGTTCCGAACAAAAACTTTAAAGTGTTTAATCCTTTTATGTATAATGAAATTTATATTAATATTAACAAAATACATAAATAATTTTAAACTATTTGGTTGTTTGGATGCATCAAAACTCAACTATCTCAATTATAACACTTTTTCTCTTATAATATAGTAAAAAAACTGCCCGTTGTTATAGTAATGAATAACATTTTTATTACGAACGCTGAAAAGTCACTGACAAATAACGATATAAAAATCTATGGCCCAATATAGGTTCAACCGTCGACTAATGGTTGGGTCATGCTTGGCGCAGTTGAAAAATTCTATCGATAAATATAAAACATTTTTCTAATAATAATTATTGTTTTCAACGAGATATACTGTCAGCACACTTCGCAAGGCGATCCAGAAATTATATACCTTTAAACCAAAAGAGTAGCCCTTAGAAGTGATATAGATTTATCAAATTACAATATCACTTATTATTTTATATCGATTATTGCATCTGAATGGCTCGATTACAATTTGATTATTTTTTGCTGCAATTATATTTAATACCGATACGTTATCGGTCGAATTTAAATGCTAACTGAGAACATTTTAACGGTGCAATATTTTGAGTGTAAAAAGTGGTTTGTTAGCAAATATACAATTACTCGGGAAGCGCAAAATCATAAAGCAGCATATCTTTGAACAGTCCCTGTTGGTGTATAATGTTCAGGTGATATATCGCATAAAATGTTTGTGTGCCCGAGAGACATTAGTACCTTCTGCTCTCGGCTTATCAGCGTCGTCTCATTCTATCTGCTCGTTTTATAAGCGCGAAACAATCTACGGTGGCACTAACAACACCCACAGAGACTGATGAGACATTATGACGTGCCTCGTGTTGCACGTCATATTGCATTATATTGCTGCGAACCTTCGCAATACATAAGAGAATGAACCTAGCTTAGCGTTGACCGACAAGCACGAAAATCTTGCGTCCCCGTGGATTCTGGCAGAAATAGTAGGCATACACGACAAAATGTTGCACTTTGAACAAACTACGGCAAAGTTTACCACAAAGTTAAATGAATTCCGCCTGTTACATGACGCGGATGGAAATATGTATACAATGTTTCGTATAAGTGGAACTCATTAACACAACTTCCGACCGCGAATGTTTTACAAGGATCAACTCACTGTTACGTAAAGTTGTATAAAATTGTTGAATCGAAAAAAAAAGAATTTCACATTTTCTATATTTTACCGTTAAAACAAGAGAATACCAGGCGATTCTAACCAAAACACCATTTATTTACAATTAAACAAACGAATAATGAGAACATATTAATTTAATTCAAGCGCGTGTTTACATACTGTATCGAAAATTATACTTTGATTATTTTGTACGCATAATTATGTTTCCCTGTAGAAAACATAAATATCAAACTTTTTGTTAAAAACATAATTAATTAAATCTCGATTTTTAAAATAAAGAAGGGAATTATTTTGAAACCAAAATATTGAATAATAAGCTTGAAAAAATAGCAGTTTCATTTTTTTAATATTATATAGAATATAGATATAGAGAAATAGATTGAAAATGCTCTACATATAGTAGTCAAGTATTCTTACCTTAACAGCAGCTTAGCTAACTTTTTTGTTTGAAATCATCTTTTTTATTTGTTTTTAATAGTTATTTGCGGAATTTCCTTTCAACTCTATCGGCAATTAAAATGAAAATGAATTTAAAATCTTTTAAGTACAGTGGAGCAACAATTGAAACATTTGCATTGAAAAAACAACTATTAAAATTGGAGCGCAAAAGTCGAAAGAAAATTTTAGTCTGATCGGAGTCTGTTATTGAAATTCGGTACGTAGCATTAAATCCGCATTTGTTTTATTGGATTTCACGCATCCGCTGGCTCTCCAAATCTGTGTCACGAATACTTTAAAAATGCGCATAGCGACGAGTCTACGTATCGCTTAAGCCGTCACAGCATCGCCTGGTTTGCAAGAATAATGTGTATATACGTTCGCGCGCAGCTGAAAGATCGAATTCATGTACGAGAAAGGGATAGACAGAGAGTTGAACCGAAGGATAAAGACAGCGTGGAATGATCAAAACGCCCGGATCTACATCACAATTCCACAATCAGCATTATCCATGCGTACTTGTCACCCGCCCTTACGCCTTCATCTGCCACTGATAATTACACCTTTGTTCTCATGTAATGGTACAGGTCTAAATCGTCCAAAGTGGTGCCGGGTATTTCGCCAATAATCGTTTTTGTGTTGCCCCTGATTGATGGAATTATGGTTTCATTACCCGCATAGGCTACGAAGCCGTATTACCGTGTTATTTTCCTGAAATCAAAAATTCTGATTTCATGTATATTTAACCAGAATCAACGCTGCATTTGATTTAAGATCAATCAAACTTTTCAAATTCCGCCAGATCAATATTTCTTCGATTTCAAGTATATGCATAAATATATGAAAATGTTTTGACACTTTTTTAGAATTCTGTATTATAAATATATATCAATGTTTTTTATTGTGCTTGATTTATAACCGTTATAAAATCAAACATTCTGTGTAATAATTAAAACCTTACTGATTATTTGGTAATAAATTTATATGATATTTTTTTAAGCTAAGCTGATAAATAAAGAAAAAATAAAAAAATAAAGTTATCAACGCGCACACTGAGAGAAATAGATAGTCGGATTAAATATATAAACAGTTTCGTTAAGTATCTAAGATTGTTAAATTGAATAATTACAGATTATAGCTTCGACGACAAACTAAATATTCTATTCAACAGTTTGGATTGTCAGAGATTGTAAAATGAAGATCATGTTGAATGACATATTAAACATAACCATAATATATACTATCTAAAAATCAATGAGTTAAATTTCACTTATTGTCATTGCAAAGTTCTCCAGTGGAGAACTTTGGACTTTAAAAAAGTAAATATTCACTCACAATAAGTAAAATTTAACTTATTTATTTTTAGAAAATATAACCTACAAACATAACTTATGTTATGTAAAAAACAATCTTGGCTGATGAATTGAATATCTATTTATTCATATCCGTTATCTGTAGTTTAGAAATCTAATTTTAATATCTAGATTGTGAATTTAACAATCTTTTCTCTCAGTGATATTATAAATGTTTACAATTTTCATCAAATTCAATGACTGTGATCATTAATGAAAAGAAAAGATTAGTTTCTACAGATTGTTAAATTTCTTCCAAAGAAATAGAAAACGCATTCTTAAATGCCACCTTTATAGATCAGTACTTTTCAGGGCACTATTATGCAACTAATATCTTCATGTGGTATAAGTCAATGCAACTAACGATCTTTATATTGTCTTATGTTCATATGAAATCTTGAAAATGCCAACAAAATAAGACTATAGTTTCGTTAGATTTTTTGGTATTCCTGAAAGGAATGGAATTTAAGTATTCATAAATAAGTATTTAATTGTATTATAACAATTAAATCGCGACACATGGTTACACGAACGAAGTTCATGGGATGTGAGATTGGTTGTTTTAAATGTAACGGGAGGGCGGATTAATGGAAGAAAAAAATTACAGATAGCTTCCCATATAGAAATTTTCGAATTTGACAGCCGTTTTACATTGGAATAAGGTTATTTAATGACCGTCCATAATCAACCTAGAAATCACGTTTAAGTAATCTTATTTTTGAAGTTTAATGCAACGTTCTGAAACATCGTTAATATTTTATGTTGTAGCATAGTTAATGCTGGTCTTCAAATAACTGTAGTTGTCAAAGTACAGCGGCAACTTTGAAACGTTATATTTTTTAACATCATATGAATGGTTTTATTTTAACTAAAAAAGTCTTATCTACTAAAAACAAGAATACAACGTTAGAATGATAAAATAAATATCAATCGGTAGAATTATAACATTATAACAACTTACAACATTGATTATTATAAAGACGTTTTAAATATACGATAATTATGTACATAATTTATAACGTAAAATCAATGTACTTTGATAACTACAGATATTTAAACATGTTTTACTTACCACGTACAATGTATAATATTGACGTTGTTTCAGTACATCGTATTAACTATCAAAATATAAATATTACGGACAGTCATTAAATAACGTTACTTCAATGCAAATACGACTATAATAGTAGAAAATTTCTCTATGGGTATATTATACACATTAGTATACGCGCGTAATAGGATCAGTAGCTTGGGAGAAAAGTGGTTGGATTCTAAAGTAAGACTCGAGTTCAATTCCTACACACAAAATGAGTAGATGTTTGTATTAATTATTAATCTGAATTATATATTATATTTTCAATATAATGAAATATATTCAATAGTCTGAATTATAAGTGTCTGAATTTATGTATATTTCTTCTAATCTTCTTTATTGCTTCTTTATTTTTAATATCAGATAAAAAATTGTTCTTTCTATAATTTATACCATTTTATATCAAATTTGTTTCGTTTCCTACCAGTTTCTTCTATTTAGAACTTACCCTTCTTGACCTGTTTCTAAGCCCATACTCTGACGATGAACGAGAGTGATAAATACTGCAATTGCGAGGTTAGAATTTATTTTATTTTAATTGCAGTTTAAATAATAATAAAAGGCGTTTGTAATAAATACTCTGTAAATAAATATAACTCGTAACATTATTTATAGTATAATTTTTAACGAACTAAAAATAAGTCTAATATAAAATTATAATCAAAGTCATTAGAGAGGTCAAGAAGTTGCGCTCAGTCGTAGTACATACAAGTAAATTGATGCCTAATATATCAACGTAGTAAGTGTCACACACTTTAAACTTAGTTCTGTAAAATACACCAATATTGAATAATTTAACACATTCAGTTTAAAAATTATACCACTATATATTAGTGACATATCACGTGTAAAATGTATGGCAAATTTGGTCCCCTATAGTTACGGGTATACTAAAATTGTTTTAGCGGAGCAAATATGGCGGAACACATCGGGCGGCGTTCGGCCCCCAACCTCTCCCCCTCATGCACAAATCTAGCCAAATCTAAAAGGTGAGGGTCCTAGGGGGCCCCATACAGTAATTTGCGGGTTTGTCTTCAAACGCAACATTCAACAACTTGTGCATTTCAGGACCGTCCTCAACTGCAATACTAGGCTTCTATTTAACATAATTGCGTAAATAGGAAAAAAGATGTCTTCCGGTCCCTAAATGCAACGCTATGTATTCATATTATATTATGTATATATTATATATTAAATGTATATTACATATTATATATATGTTAGTATATAATCACTGAATGACATGTTGTGTAATTTTACATATAGAGTGTAACATTTACACATAACTTGTAAAACTACACTATATTCGTATGATTTTATAGAATTGGTTTCATAGTGTATACGGGAGGAGGATTTAGGGGTCCAGAATGTAATAATAAAAATAATGTTCAATATCAGTTAATTCTGTATGATTGTAGGATTTACAAATCAGTCAATAATTATAGATTCATATAAATATAGATTTATTCGAAATTTACCATAAAGAAGAAAATATCCCGAGTCAGAATTTTAAGCCTCTTTTCAACCTCGGAAACTGCGAAAATGGAAATTTCCGCACTTTTCGAGGTTGAAAAGAGGCTCTAATTATTGCCATTTAAATCTTTAAACCTATCATTTTAACTTCGAATTAAATATTCTTCCCTTTCCTTTTGTGTAATATGTGTATATTTAATTATATTTAAGAATTGTATAAGAATATTTATATATTTAATTATATTCGAGAATATAACATTCAAAGTTAAAACAATACGCTTAAAATTTTTTGTGAAAATAATTTCAGACTCCTTTAAACCTCGAAACGCGCGAAAATGGAAATTTCGAGGTTGAAAGAAGGCTAAAATTATACAAATTTCTGCGTTTTTGCGAGGTTGAACGGAGGCTTAAAATTTTGACTCGGGATATTATACCGCGTCAAGAGAAAGAGAGTGAATAAATTATAATAAAGTCTTGTTTCAAATGGAAGAATATCAAATATAAAAAATTATCGATAGAATATTTATAGATTTACGAAAATGATGTTCTATGATGGAACGTAATATCCAATGATGGTACGTTCCCTTCAGCCTCGTAGATCAATTCTTTATCCTGGGTGGATGTACCAATATCAATTTCAGCGATTGAGCGAAGGCCTTTCTTAGTTAAATAATTATAGTGATTTAACTATTTATTCTCAACAACATCAAGTTTATCATTTGATCAGCCTTTCCTATAACAGGAGAGGCCCAGGAGACAATCCAGATACAAATTATCGTTGAGGATTATACACTAATACTTGTAATATCACTCAAAGAATAGTGTATCAAATTTATAGAATCGCTAGTTAAACGATACTAAACAACATGTACAATGATACCCCATCAAAATAACAAGGGATCTTCCTTTTGACATCATTTTCGAATATAAATATATATATATATATATATATGCACAATATAGGTATCAATAGTGGGAGACACAAATCCCCTCCCTCCTCTCATGACGTGTATTAAGCTTCATCCTTATATATCAAGACTACATTTTATCACAAGAACTTTCACAGCTTATATACCTGCACATATAAGTGTTCATAAGTTATATTTTATTTCCCACGAATAATAACTAAAATATCCAAAATGTAATAATTAGTAAAAACTTTGAAATAATTATTTGATTTGTTACAATATAAGCTTATTGCCAAGTAATAAGCCATGTGTTATCATACGCTGGGAAAACGGATAATATATGCGCTTACACTTCGGAGACAATGCATATTTTTTATTAAAGTAATTATATACTGAGCAAAATAAACGAAATTGAAGAGATTGCGTCTTTGCTTTAATATCTTAGGAGTATCTGGAATATATATATATAGATTTATATAACGACAGGTTTGGGGACACGCCCTTTTTAGGCACCTAGTTACGGGGGTGAAGAGAATTTTTTTTCAAAAAAATATGCATTGGGCGGCCTTCGGCCACCTTCACAAAGGGATGCGGGGGGCTCCGCCTCCCAACCCCCCCTCATGTAAAAATCTAGCCAAACCCAAGACGCGAGGTCCTACAGGGCCCCAGTATCGTATTTTCCTGGCCTCCAAAACTATCGTTAAACATATACATTCGTTTGGGGACAGTCCCCAAACGACGCGTTTTTATAAACAATAACATTGTTTAAATGGTAAACAAAATGGCCGTCTGTCTCCAAACCTGTCGTTAAATAAAGATATACACTGAGAAAAATCAAACATGAAAAATTACTATTTATAATACGAGCTTGGACTTTTTAGCGAAAAAAGGTGGAATTTACTATGTTTAGCAATAATATTTTCAGATAAAGCAGTAAATTTCGACGTAAAAAACATAAATTTTTCTGTTAAAAAGACCAAATTTTAAGATTTGTCGCTTAAAAGTCCAAGATCGCATTATAAATAGTAATTTTTCATGTTTCATTTTTCTCAGTGTATAAATATATAAATATAATTTTAAATTTACAAACTTTATATATTAGAGAGCACTCACTTGTACAAATGCGGATACACACAAATAAGTAGTCTGTAAAATTGGTTGCAAATACTACATATAGAAATTTATATCGTACACAGACGTTAATTTAAATTTATAGTAAATGTCTTGATAAACACCAGTATATATATGAAGTAGTGTTTAATGGGACTGGACCTGTTAAGCACCTATCGACATAGTGGTACTTATTATGACGTACCAGCGTAATACGATGGTACCCCCTCCCCCATCTTGAAGATTAGTTTTTTTTAAAGGAGGTTTGGGGGGTTACGTAAATTTTACGTAAAAGTCATGTTAACATAATAAGTATATATAACATATAAGTAAGTTACTGTTAACAAATATTGTTCAATAATATGGTGATTTTGTATATTTTTTTCATTCCACGTAAAATAACATTGGATGCTTTTGAAATCTAAATGTAAATTAATCACACTTATCTTGTTGCATCTTGTAAAACATTTAATAAATAAACTTATATATATATATATATACAAAATATTAAATAACGCAATTTTAAATTTTAAAATTTTGTCAACAAATTCTAAGCTTCGTTCCGTATAGTTTGAAAAGAGGCAAACTGTTGTATGCCAATAATGGCACTACTATTCTCATGTTGGATGTCTAATACTGTTAGTTTTGACATTAATTTGTTTAATGAACGATGCGTGTTATTCTCCGGTATTGTGCCAGGCTTGATTTTATGTTGTTTAAAGATAAAACAATTGTAAACTATTACTAATACTAAACAACATTTTTTTAAAAAACAAACATTAAATAACGAATAATAATTTTTTAAATAAGTCTAAAGGCAACTTTTTCCAATAAAAACAGATATTAAAAATGAAATGGTTCTATTTTACTGACTGAACTTATAAATTATGTAATATCTTATTTTATTATTGCTGGTCGTATACTATATAAGTGTACATGGTAAAACGAAACAATCAAGGTATAAATAACAGGAAATATTATTCTTTTATATATAAATAGTATATATTCTACAGTATTTGATTTTGTTAAAACATTTTAATTTTATTTGTTATAAAGAATAAAATCTCGTGTTTGTTAGCCAATACATTTCAATATATCACTCTAATTTCATTTTGTGAGATTTCGAAATGAAACTTTGCATAACTTTACTTCTAAGTTTACACTCCAGCTTAGCATTAGTAACGTAACAAGGTTTAGTAACTTACACAAAGACATTTTCCAAATCGCGGTTGTGACTTTTGTCTATAGTTGCAAATCTAATATAATTTTGTTTATATCGTTTCTACATTAACAAATTAAAATTATATTGTTTTTTAAATACATATCATTTACATCAAAGTAAGAAATCATATTCTTATGTAGGTACATTAAAATGACTATAATGTATATAAATGAGGATATAAATCTAAACATATTAAAAAATTTATTTTATTTTTTTTAATTTAATGTTTATTACACAAAAGCCTTTTTGAATGTGTATACAATAATATAAATAATTTAAACTAATTATAAAAATGATTTCCGAATTATATATATATATATATATATATACACAAATGACTAATTTCAAATTATATGTTAATAATACACTATACTTTTACACTACACTACACTATACTGTTAGAATCGTCAGACTACTGTACTATAATATCTGTTAACTACAACTACAGTTTTTGCATTAAAGACTATTATAAATATTTTCATATTTTATGTATATGCCATTTATTTGAAAGGATTTTACAAAATTGATTTAAAAAAAATTATCGGTTTTTACTTATTAGTGATTTGTTTAATAATTATTAAATGAAACTTGAAAAACAGCAATATTGAATACACAGGTTTAATAAATTTTAATATATTATTCTAAATTTATGAAAGTGAATACTAATAGTTTTAAGT
>JABFQC010000863.1:0-22773 GCA_022817085.1 Psilanteris sp. ZL-2020
ATGTATTAATCAATGATTAAAATGATGTTAAATATATAATTACAAAATGTAAATATTATTCATTCAATGCAATAAATATGAATTATTACGTTTATGATATATATTTTAAATAATTATTAATAATATTATATTATAATATTATTATAATTAATTATATATAATATCATTTAAATAGTAATGAAATTATCATAAATAAATATTGAAATGTATATAAATAATTGATATATTATAATTGATTTGTTATAATAACAAAATTTTTATAAATGATGATATTTGGCTATGAACAAAGCTATAAAAGTTGAATATTTTTAAAGTTAAGTAATTGTATTTTCACTAATGTGGTTCATAGCATGATCACTTACAAATTTTTTTACTTTTAATCTTTTTAATTTTCACAGCGCAGCATTCTTAACAGGTGAATTCATTTTACCTAATTTGTTATCCGCGTCTACTGTAAGAGCAAAATATTATGTAAATAATTTAAAAATTTAAAATATAATTATAACATTTATACTTAATTAAAAATATTATATATTATTATTAAAAAGTATAATTTTATTACTTTTCAATAAATTCTAATACATTAGTATTTTTTACATATAAAAGATATTAGCAAATATATATGTAGTAAAAATAAATATTTGTATCCATTAGATTTTTTTACACAATGGAGATTAAGTGAAGATGTTACTGTAAAATTTAGAATGAAAGGTGTTTATATTTATAATTTTGCACTCAAATATGATATATGTAGGATATTTTTATAAATTAAACAATATTATGATATGTTAGGGAAGTTAAGTCAGTGATTCGTTAAAAGTATATATTATTAATTACTTATACAATGTTATTATTAATATATAATAATACATATTATTGTCTAATAATATATATTTTTATGTATACGTAAGATTATTATATGTGTAATTGTAAGATTATTATCAAACTAAATTCGTTTATTTTACTTAAATTAGTAATGATATACTTACATTCTGCACTAGCAACATCAATTGTTCGATCTGTGTCTTTTACAGGAAGTTCTTGAGGACTTGGTTCTAGTTGATTTCGATTTCTACTGTTTGATCCAGCACTGCCTGAGCGACCATTTGTAATTATAGTTGTTGAGCCGGTTCTTCTGATAGAATTCACAGGAACACTTAGACTAATTGATATTTTATATTAACAATTTTCTTCTATTTAAATTTTATTTCAATTATTTAACATTTCTTTACAATTATGTAAATGTTTTAAATTATTTTGAAAATTTATAATAATTAATATTAATTTATTCAGTAACTTACTTAGTTGCGGAGTGATCGATACTAATACTTCTAGGTCTTTGAATTAAGGAAGATTTTCCACTGCCATTTCCATTTGATGATGTATCTTCTGAACTAGAATCTTCCTGATTTCCAACTTGACTTAAATTAACTAAAAAAGATTATTTCCATCGATTAATAATTAAAACAAAAGGAATAAAATGTAAAACTTATTTTAGATTATTGTAATCTATATAACTATTCTATTAAAATCCTTATTATATCAATTTATTTATATTATTATATTTTTCATATCAAATTAATCTTACTGCTAGAATAAGCTCCTTGCATCCCTCTTCTACGCAAAACAGACGGTAAATTTGAATTGGAGGAGTTGGTTTTGTTTTGATGATTGATTTTATTTTGTGAACTTATCGTTGGTCGCATCAGTGCACTTATCCTACTATTTCCAGTTTGGTTATTCCAGCCTCTGTTATTCGTTACTCCCGCATCTGATTCGGAGTCACTCTGCTGTTAATAATTTAATTCTTTTAGTATATTTTACAAACTTGTATTATACAATTATTATACATTTATATATATATATTTTAAGATATGGAACAAGTATTGAAATATATAGAATAATAATATTATATTAAATGAATAATGGAATTTTTTTAAAATACAATGAAATTATAATAAGTACATAAAATAATTATTGTTTATACAAATAAAATGCAAACCTGATTAAGTACGCCAACACTACTACTACGAGTTATGTGCGTGGAATGATTTTTTGAAGTTGAGTGTCGTGATTGTAAATTTGGAATATTGCTACCTGTCCCACGTGTATTGGAATTCGGATTTTTAGTGGTCACTTTTCCTGAAACTGTACATTTATTTTATAAAAAAGTCTGAATATAATTAATCAATGTTTAACATGATATATGTTGCAGCACCTAAGAGAATAGCATGCGTTACATGCCAATTAACTTTGATGCATAGCATTAACAATTTAAATGCAATTTACAATGGAGTAAATTATATAGTTATAATATAATTCTAAAAATGTTAAACAAAAGTTTAATTTATGAAAATGATATTTTATTATTTAATTCATAAATATTATGATTGATAATATGTTTACTTAGAATGGGTAAAAAAAAAGAAGACTATAGAAGAATAAAATGGAAGTAACGTATAATCAGTGTTATGTATTTATCTAATTCAATCCATCTATAAAGGTTTAAGGATTATACCTTGAATAGGACCATGCAGTAACCTGTTCGGTGGGCTGATGGATAGATCACTTAATGAACAGGCACGTCGCATGCCTCCTTCTTCTTCATTATTGACAACTTTCGGGGCCAGTCTCCCTTTACTATTGGCAACTGTTGACAACACACACACATGCACTACACTACTTATTATGTAAAAAGGTATATTAATAAAATGTTTATAAAAAGCAATAATGCCATTACAAACTTATTATAAATCATTAAAATTATTCAAGAAAAATAACTGCAATGTTAAAATGAGAAATATTACGAATAGTAAAATAGAATAAATTTAGTAATATAAAATTTAATATAAGCATGCGGAATACAAAAAAGAATTAAATTGAAGAACTAAAGAAAATTCATGCGCCCTTCACAGCCAAATAAAGTAATATACCATTCACTAAACCACTCACATGAAACAATATATATGTATATATATATGTGAACTAATAATGTAATATATAAAACTGAAAAGTAAACGCTGTCTGAAAAAATAATAATAATAATCATAATCATAAATAATAAACAAAGAAGTATATATGAATTTTACATTAATAATAAAATTAAAATGTTATCAATGTATTTATAAATGTAAAAATTCAAAAGCATTCAGCAAACACATTTATGCATTCGGCGTGGGATATGTAAAAATTGAGTCGTAATATAATAAAAATGAGTCGTGATACTTTACGATCAGTTTGTATTTTGTTGTGAGTATAATTGTATACCCGTAGAGACGAATAGTGCAATTGTTTGCAAAGCTAAAGTGTTTAATGTTTGCAGTGTAATTGCAATTTATATATTATAATAGTAACAATATATGACGTTATAATATTTGGTGTCATAGAGTAAAAAAATGTCCAAGTTCTTAAAATATATGTGACCGCAAAGTGTACATGTATCTGTTACAAAAAAACATCAGACTTGTTTTATGTTGATGCATGTAGTATAATTAAATTAATTCGCTTATTATAATAACATTTTGAGTAAGATAATTATATTCGTTGCGTATTATAATAATAACAATAACGATCGGTGACTTCATATTTACAATACGTTTGATGCAAGCGCATTACTGAAATGGTGTAAAATACATTGAAATATGGTTTTAAAAAATAAAATGAATCCTAACATACATATTTGCAACGTGCAATGTCGTAATAATATACAGATCAACTACAAATATTTAATCAGTTGAGATTTCTCTTTTTTCATATTCATTACTCATTTAATATTCATAAATCATATTCAACATATAAAAAATACTATTATGTTTTAATTTAATCAATATGTGACTTAACTGTAACTTTTTCATATAGAAAAGAGAAACCAACAGATTATGGTACCCGTAAAACAAGTTTATTTAATCAGGTACAATGTTTCGGTTCTTACTCTAAAATTACTAATGTATAAATAACAAATATATCTACTAATATACATTTCACAAAGTAAGTACATCTATAATGATACTTTATTTAAATAAATTCCATCACATATAGAAATTATCACATCACGCATTATTTTTAACATTAGTTTAAATTTACTTGTTTTATGACTACTTTTAATAAACGACAAATAAAATCGCTGTCGATCATACAGTGTCGAATACCTGTAATATATTGTTTTGATGGTAAAATAGATTGATTGATTGTTGGTAGAGTTCTTGTCCATTTCATTTGACTATGGCACCTAGATGCAGGTGGCCACATTCGTTTTGGTGAATTTGTACAACTGGATAATGGTGTTGATGAACTACTTTCAAACAGTGATCTGTCCATTGTAGATACATCAGCGCAATCACTATCTTCACCTCCGGAGTGTCCTCTTCCTTCCCGTTTAAAAAATGTGTATTTTGTATCCCTCTCAGCCTCTAATTTCGCAAAATGCTCTTGTTTCTTTTTGCAGCTGGCCAAATATTGTTCACGTCTCACTAAGTTTTCAAATTCTTGAGATAATAATTTAACTGTTCCTTCAATTGCTCGTGTCATTCTAACATCGACACTTAATCCAGATTGTTCATTTACAGGATTATTAGATTCCAAAGAATCATAACTTTCAATGTTTTCTTTAGAAGGTACTTGAATTTTAGAGTTCTGCTGTTGTGTTTGAAGGCTAAAAAATGTATTTTCTTCGTCATAATTCTTTTCATTTGTCCAACCGTATCTTGCGCTATCATTTTGTCTTATCGGAAGAGTCTGATATTTTCGATAGTCATCATTATCCAAAACAGGGTTGCTTTCTGGATCAATATTGCACTTATTCCAAGCTGGACGAATCCTATTTCTCATGCTTTGAGTCCTAGATGAATTTCGTTTGGGTTTAGGTGGCTTGTGTGCAACAAAATCATTAAGAATTAGCATAGACTGAGGTCCTCGAGGTACCTTTAAATTATTACTTCTACCTGATTCTTGCTTAGTTAATCCTTCAGTATTTCTATTCATATCATTAGCACTTAATTCATAGAATATTCTTGACACTCTGGCAGTCTCTTCAGTTTCTGCATGTTGAATGGTATTAAGACTTGTGTCTTGAAGAGATCTAGATCGAAATACCTGACTAGACATACTAGTTTCTTCCTCAACTACATTATCAAAGTTTTCTGACCGTTGACGTCTGCGTTTATAATGAGTGTCAAATAAAATTTCTAAAGGAGCAGATTTAACCATAGAATCAGAATCATCTGTCAAGATACTTTCTGTACTTCTATGATCAGCATCCTCTCTTAACGGGAACATTTGATAATCAGATTCATCCGTTAAAATACTTTCTTGACTTCTTCCTGATTGCATTTTTCTACGCGATAAAAAGAAGCTAGCGCTAGAATGTCTGTCATTATCTAAATGTAATCCTGTATCTAAAATTTCAGCACTGCCTTTCGAAAAGGATTCAATGGAAACATCGGATAAAATACTTTCTTGTGATCTGGTGAGAATTTTTGTTTCAAAATTTTGAGCGTTAACTTGATTTTTATTTTCAACTCTAATATTAATTTGATAATCACTGATACATCGTCGAGGGGGATTTTTAAAGTCCCCTTCCAATGAATCATCACTAAAGTTACCATTGTCATCATCATCCTCATTTTCTAAGATATTACATTCATTCATTGCTGGTAAACTTTCAAAAGACTTAGCAATGTTGTCTATGGTTTCTTCATTATCGTTTAAACCGATAAAGTAACTACATGATCGCCGTTTTTGGGCAAATTTTGCAAATCGGCTTACATTTTGTTTACACTGTTCCTTTAGTATCTTAAGTTCTTCGCATACCGGTGATTCGGGTAATGATTGGTTGGCTTTGTTCAGAGACAGCTTGTACTTTTCAGTTTTTTTAAGGGTGAGGGTGAGTGGCCGATCGACACGCGGCTTTGTCTTAGTGACGATGCATGCGGTCGTTTGGCTCTTGGGTAATGTTATTTGATTTTCTTTTGGAACTTCAAGTTTCAGCAAAGGATTTTTCACACCGGGCAATTGTTTGTTGGTTAGTTGTGGACGTTTAAGCTTAGTTTTTGGATTCAGTATATGTTTATAAGCGTTAGTCGGTTTTGCAATTATATCGAAACATTTTTTACCTGTATTTAATCGAGTCTGTCGATGATGTTTATCAGGCACGTGACTACTTAGATCTGCAATACTTTGGCTAGCTTTTAATGATGACCTATAACCGACCTGTAAAAAAGATATTTGTATTATTTACAAATAATATACAATAACTTCTTTGTCCAGTTAAATATATATATATATATATATATATATATATATATATATATATATATATATAAATATTATATTTAAAACTAATATAAACTAAGTAAGAAACTTATTTCATCTTACACTTTGTAATTTTCGTCTTGTTTCTTCAATCCTCCTTTGTAATTCTTCCCGTTTTTTGGCAGCTTCAGAATCTCCCCTAGTTTGCCTAGCAGCATGAACTACAGCTGCGTTACGAGTTTTATTTCCTGAGAGATCATCTACAGCACTTATTCTGAAATATTAAATAATAAAAACATAAAGTTTTCTAAAACTGAACGAATATCTAAGTTTTAAAATAATTTACTGTACCTTCCATGAAATTGAGAACTAATACTAGTTGTTTTTGTTCTACTTGTTGGTTCTTCTGCGCCACTAAGTGATTCGAAAGCATTTTTTAAGAATTTTTCTCGATGACTTTGATTAGGTAACTGATCATAACCTTCTAAACTAGTTTCTGAAAAAATAGACAAAGGATTTCTTTCAGCACTGGGAGTTGATGCACCACCTTCAGAATCTGAATCTTCTTGACTTCCAGAAGCTGTCATTTCGCTTGTCCTCCCACTTTCTAAACCCCTAGGTTTTTTCGATCTTCTTTGAGACCTTAAATAAGACGAATACAGAATTATTGTAAAAAATTAATACTTTATATATTTCTATAAATAGCTCATTCTTTCTAAGTTCTACTACTTCCATTGCATTGACAGTAAATTGATTAGAAACTGTATCTTCTGGTGGAGGATAATACATTAGACGGTGATTCGATTTTTCAGAACCCGTAGTTCCGTTTTCTCCTTCAGAATAATCTTCGACATCTCCATCATGCTCAGTGCTCTCATGATCCTTAATTTAAAAAATTCAAAGAATGAAATATAATACATTATATTTTCATATTTCAAGCCATAACTGTTAATATACCTCGAATTTAAAACTTCCTAAGCTGCTATCATCAGTGTGATGCCTGCTTCTTGATAATCGAGTTATTTCAGATAAACCACTATTTCGAGTAATAGTAACAGTTGTACCAACCATAGACTAAAAGTAATTACATAGTTGAAGAATATAAACTATAATATTTAATGATATTACAACAACATTAAAGCGTGTAATATAATTAATAAAAATATAATATAAATTTAGTTCAAGGATGAATAGATTATGTCAATGCATAATATTATGTATCTGTTGTATACATTTTGTTATTACTAGTAACAAAACATAATGACTGTTTTTTATATTATTAAATATAATGTTTAAATACTTTGTCAATGTTAATTAAAAGCGTGCTGCATAAAACAAATGTTTATTAATTTGTAAAAAGCTATAGCAATAGTTAGTACCTGTTTAGCGTCATCGGTCAATTCTCTATAATTGTCTGTGAATGTTTGAATCTCCTCTTCGCCCTGTGAGAATTGTTAGTTATGATTAATCTTTTTATAATAGCTTATATGTTATCATTATATTTTTAATTGAATTAATAATAGCAAACAGAAATATTACAACCGATTCATATTGAGAGTATATTAGATTAAAAAATTTAGCTAATTATAACTATTACATGTAAGCATTTATAAAGCGAATAATGAATTGTATAGTAAAACCAGTGTGCAGTATTTATGCATATAAAATACTGTCAATAAAATATTAAATTATTTGGATTTGTTTGTTCATATTTTAATCATTACAAACTATGATAAATGATTTTTTAAGTGTATAGTTATAAAGTGTAATTTTACTACATTATAAATATTTCAACAATATATCAACATTTTCTTTCATAATTTCATAATTAAAAAAAACATTAATTTACCCTCTTAATAATAATTCCTTCTCTTCGGTAATCGCTACTACATTTGGTTTCAGTGCCACTATCAATGGAACTATCTTTGGAACCACCTCCTCCACCACCACCATCAGAATCAGTACCGGTTCTTGGGGGTGGAAAAGATATAACTTCATCACCTTCGTATACTGATTTCACACTTATTCCATCACTTTGCTGAACTCTCTGAGCCCATCGTCCTTTTGGCAAATCGACACCTAAAGAGCGTGAACCAGAAGAAATACTGGTACTTTCTTCTGTTCGAACAGTGTTAATATGTTTTTTAGCCCATAAAGGTAGCTGTCCGACGCTAAATCGGTAATCGATGTCAATATTTGGAGCTGCGGGATTAGCATTTGGATCGAAAAATTCTGGCGTTTGAGACGTATCATCTAAATGAATATCAATTCCAGTACCATTTAAATGAGAAGGTTTCCTGAAATTAATATTTTGTTTATTAACGAAATTACTGTTGAGAATTTATTTCTTTAAATTACTTTTTAATATTGTAATTAATAAACGAATACGTATAAAAACATTACAATAAGTACACTGAATTAATATAAATGTTAGAATATGCATATTTCTATAATTCTTAATTTGAAATAAGTGTATCTTAAAATTAACATTGAAATCACTTACTTGCCAGCTCGCATAGCCTGTTGAGCTAGTCGAGCTTGCATGGTGACAACCATATCATGAGGTACACGCCATACAAATATGCATCCGTCACCGCTTGCAGACACAAGATGGCGGCAATCCGGACTGAAACGCAATCCTGTTACGAGTTCCGAATGACCCAACATTGTGGCCATGCACTCACCGCTGTAATAATCATACACGCATAATGTTTTGTCTGTACATGAGGTAGCTATGTATATTCCCGAAGCATCTGTCAAAAAAGTCAATAATAAGTTATTTATTTATTATCATTTAATTAAAACTTAAATAATAATATTATTACCATTAAAGACAATTTTTACAATAATCATATTTTATTGTTATTTGATTCAAATTTTATATGATATACACTAATTTTTAAGATGAAAAAGAGTATAATTATCTTAGTGATCATAAAATGTTAATTGTAAAGTATATGAATTGATATTTTTGTAATAATGAACTGTATATTTGGTTTTGAAATTGAATATAATTTTTGTTTTTACCATTAAACTTTATAATTTAAGAATAAATGCAAATTGTATAAAAATTTATTATTTGTATTTGTATAAACACTTTAAAATAATTGGTACATTTTTACCAACCCTTATATAGATTTAAAATCAAAAATTACAACACATTCAAACAATAAATCTATCCAATTACCTAAGACTACTTTAATGAGCGATCCGTCTTCTCCAACCGAGCCTTTAAATGTCTTGCTGTGCTTTCCCGTGGCAACATTGTATACCCTGATATTTCTGTCTTGGCAAGCGGTGAGAACGTGTTTCTGACCAGAATCGACTTCCATATCATAGAGCGTAGTTTTTCCTTGCGCATTGTGCCCTCGTGCAAATTGCGGCGTGCCACCGAGCGTCTAAAAGCAACATGCGCCGACCATTAATATCCTCAATTGTTAACTCTCGTTGACCTTTTTTTTCTCTTTTCATTTAAAAAGATAAAAAAAATATCATATCTATACCACAATTAGTTTGATTAGTTATTCAAGGTAATCGCTTTTAAATCTATATAAAATAAAATTTCTGTAAATTTGTAGTTATTGCGTTATTTTAATAAAAAAAATGAAGTACTTATATATCATTTGTTGTATATTATCATTTTAAAATTTAAGAATAAATTTATTGAAAATGATAGCATATATATTAAATATAATTTATTAAAAATGTATGTTATATATATATAAACACAGGTCATATCATTTATAGAAATAATACAAAATTATGTAATAAAGATGAATTCGTACCCCTTGAAGTTGTCGGAAAATTATACTTTTATCAGCTCCACAAGAAACCATTTGTATCTGATTGGATTGATTCGTTTGGTTGAAAAAACGTACTGCGGTGATCGACGAGCTGTGATCGTCCAGAGTCTGTAGGAAATTGTACCCTTGATCGACGCTGAATACGTGAATTAAACGATCTCGCGAAGCACTAGCCAGCAACCGAGGTGCATCTACTGAGTGCATAGAAAACCTCGAGTATTCGAGACATAGTACCTCAGCATCGTGAGCCTCAATTAGACATATTTCTTCCAATGTAGAAACATCATGAATCCTTATATTGCCAGATCTATGATAAAGTCACAAATATGATTAATTATAAATTTGCATCTACATATAAAAATTATTAACTTCATTATCTAATGAATAATTTATTAATGTACATAATCAATTTACATTTATTCTTGTAAGATATAAATTATAAATTTTTTAAATTATATATATTAATATATTAATTATATATTAAAATATATTAAAATATATAATATATTAAAACTAAATACCTTTATTATATGTATTTTTATAAAATATTTTATAATATTTGTTGTGTATAGCAATAATATACAAAAAATGCAGTATAATATTACACATTATTTTAGTAGACTGTGAGAAAGAATTGTAATTTTTTTATTAATAATTTTATAATGTTCATAAAATGTTTGTACATTATACCATTTTGAATTAAGTACAAGACAGTAAAGCATATTTTATCATATTTTAAAGTAAGTTCACAGTACTCGTACCTGTCGCCCGAAGCAAGGTGTTTTCCATCGGGACTGACCCTTATTGACCTAACGCCATTTCGTCCATCGTATGAAGCGTCATTTTTTTCTGAAGATCCCGCAGCAGCTAAATCCAAGTCTTTTAAATATGTCAATTCCGGGTCTATATAAAGAACTTTTAATAATTCCTGTAAATGAATTAATATAAGTTATTTTTTTGCAAACAAAATTTTTGTTTTAAACAAAACTTGTTTTAATACTTGGTTAATCATATTTAATTTATCTTGTTATAAATTGATAGTATATATAATATAATATATAATATTAATATGTTATAATATATTATATTGTAATTTATTGATATTTTTTAAAAATGGGTTTATTTTAATAAGTTTTTATAATATGAAACATACACTACTATAAATATTCTTTTTATATACTGTGTCGGTCGTAGATGTTTCCTTTTCCAAGTTCCATACTCTGATGGTATCGTCGCTGGAACAAGTGATGAAACTGCTTGATGGCATCGCATTAATTGATTCCAATCCTGTAGGATACATTTCGACTCCCCAAATGCAGGCAGAATGGTAGAGAAATGAATGCGATTTACCTACACGTCGAATATCTCGTATATCCCAAACGTAAATACTATGATCATTGTATACCGTAGTGAGCTTGTTGTTACGTTCATCAAATGCTAACGCAATTGCATCTGGGTACCTCGCATTAGGCGGATGTTGTGACATGTGACTGTAATAAATAATTGTTTCTTTATACTTTGATTCATTTTGATTGAAATATATAATCTCGTTTTTGACAATTTAATAATTAATTATTATTAATGAATATTTAACATGCATTATATTAAAACTAAACTATTCAATTTAACATCTAAAATTATATATAGAATATCTTCAGTTATGTTGTATAAATAAAATTTAATTTTAATACAAATTGTACAAATTACTTATTCTTTTTTTATTAACCCATGAACAGTAAAGATAAAGCTTTATGTATACGTATAAATGTATGCTTATTTATGTAAAACATAAAAAATACGTATGTCAATATCTATTTATTTGTATTAAAAAATACAATTATACTTTGTGGTAAAAATAATAATCAATTACGTTTTTTTTCTTGTAATTGATGATTACAAATACATGAACAACGAAAAAGTATTGTTCTGTATTGTGTCAGGAGAAAATAATGGTAGAAATACAAATAATAGGTTGAGTCGAAAAACTTGAAATACCTTATAGATAAACCCTTAGCAACGTCTACTCCTAAATAGTGTGTTCTTGGGAGCGTGGTGATAAATTGGAGAGTCGAAGGACTGAAACATCTAACTATTCCTTCGGCGCAGCCAATAAATATGTACTTGTCCCCAACTGCCATACAATTTGCGCTCGTTGTCTGTAACAGAAATATACGTTTTTCTTAACATTCAATGATGAAATTAAGTTCCATGCGTCATTATAGATATCTTTTCATAGCGTGATATGTTAGATATTTTAATTGGTGATGAACGCAGACTATTTCATTTATGGTAAATAAAAAATTCAGTTCTATAAATAAATTCTCGTTATAATTCACGAAAGCATTTGTTATTTTATTCGTTGTTAAATATAAAATGAAAATAACATTCGTTTCATAAATAAATAAGTCAAAGAAAATAAATTAATAATGCGTATTTGTTCTACAAACAACAATACAGTGAAAATATTTTATTTAAAACAATTGTAACTCCAAGAAAGTTATAATTGCTTTAATTAAGACAATAGCATAGTATTAAATTATAAATGTTCATTAAATGTTAAAATGTTTCATTCAGGATTACAATTGTATTTAGAATAAATACAAGAGTTACATAATATAATAAAATGCATATAATTTTAACCATTATTGATACTCCGTTTGACATCATACGCCTTATAATTATACCATACAATGTCGTATAAAACATTTTCAAATAATATTTCAAGACAGTTTATTTACTATCCTGACAATTTATTAATTGTCCGTATCAATCAATCATTCGAATATTGATACAGACTAGTCTTTTTCGATCGAACCAATTTATATGCAAATAAATTATTAAATAAACTTCTCACAAAGCAGATTTTCATCGCATGACGTAATATTTTCATAAATTAACTATCTTACACCCATAAATTATCCATAACACGTAATAATCTCCTACGCAAACCCGCCATAAAACTTATCCATTAAGAGACTACTGCTTTTCTTAACACTTTATTAAACGCAATAATTATTCACAACATAATAATTACTTTAATTATCTTCACATTTCACATCAAATTTAACGACCATCATAGACCATAATTGAACGAGATTCGTTTTACAATTGTAATTAATATTGCAAATCTTTGTCAATAAAACTAAACGGCCAGCAATTTGAGTCAACAATAGCCTCCGCGCAACAAAAAGCAATAGCACGAACAACATTCGTCGAAAACCATTCTTTTGAATAAACATCAAAGTTAAACATAAAAATTAAGGTTCATCGATTGTTTTTTATTTAATTAACGCCACGATTCAGGAATAAATGAACGACTGCAATTTGTAGTCACTGCCAATTAAGATGCAAGCGGTAAACGTAATCTCTTGTTTGTTTGTAATTGTTTAATGAGAAATAGCATGGAACAACAAAATTTCTCGTGTGCCGGCAGGATAAAATCGCGCGGTGAAGGCTTTACGTTCTCATGTAGGTATGACACGAGTGGTGCAATTTTCCCGCGCACTTACTCTCAACTCGACCCATTTGTCAAGCAATCGCCTGTTGTTGAATTCGCATAGAAGGCCAGTCTTAGTGATCGCATACGTGGAATCCGCCATTTCACCTCTGCCGCAGGCTACGTCAACGAAATCGTTGTTCCCCTGTGTCCCTAATATGGCAGAACGTCCCATCAAAGGCACTGTTTCCTTGTACTGAAACATTCGATATTAATACTTATTAGCTTTGTTCATTGATTATCCATTTCGTTTATAACCATATTCAGTGTGTGAGTGTGTGTACACGCTTACATTTTAATATTGCTTGATTTGAAATATGAAGTTTTGTAGTACAAACGAGGACGTAGCAGATTTTGTAATTAAAAGGATATGTAAAATAGATAGGGGACTGATTAAATAAAAGTCAAAATTCAGCAGGATAATTGTTATTGCAATTTAAAAGAAACAAAATTCTTTTGGATTAACTTGAAATCGAGGAAACTTTGAGCTTTTAATTTTAGAATAAAAATCTGTAGAGTTATGTTTTGTTGCTGGATTTCCATTTTATTATATTGTTAATTGAAATTTTTGAAAGAAAAAGTGTGTATACTTTCTGACTGTTTAGAAATATACCTTGGCACTTCGCGAATACTCCAGATACCAAAACTTAACATGCCTATTGCCTACGGTGACGAAGTAGTTGCCATTTTCGGCGAATGACACAGCCTTCACTTTACTCGACACTTTGTTGGATGCTACTTTTACATTATTCCTCCAGTCCCAAACATTGACAATCATGTCATGTTGCGATCCCACAGACACCACATACTTGTTACTTGGAGAAAATGCCTGCGAACAAAATAAACATATTATCAATATATATTATTATCAAAAATCAATTTTACGGCTTAAATTCATTTTTATTAAGGTTTTTAATTCACATAAATATTAATTTTTTATATTACATTGTTTGCGATTATACTGAGACAAAACTGAAACATATCTATGTATGTTTCGAATATGTCGAATAATTTATTGATCCGTATATTTTAGAACTAAAGGATATTTTAGAATTAAAGGATATGTGGGTAAAATGTACTTTTTTACATGTAAGTTTTTATATTTTTATTTGGTATGGGGTATCATCTATAAACCACGTTGTTTAAATTAGTATTCTTTATATTAAATTTGCTGTAAATAATAAGTTACTTATTTGTAAGTATTTTTACGTTTCATTTAGTTTATACTCACACGAAACGTAAATGCACAAATACGATAGTATACACATACAATTTTATTTATTATCTCAAATAAAATATTCTTATATAATATTACAATAAGTAATAGTCTATTCAAATTTTATGATCTTAATAAAGTGTTTAATTGTCATTAAACATTTCCAACGTCAACATTAAATAAACAGTTTATTTCAGTAAAATAAAAAACTTTAAAGTACTATTATATTACGTCAATATCTATATATAAGTAATCATAACAGAGTAATTTGTATTATTACATACTGATACAATGCTCAGATAATAGTTTTATCTGTAAAGCAAATGTTTTACAATTTATTTATACTAGTTAAACAACGATATATATTTTTAAGTAATAATATAATTAATTGAACACAACACACGAATAGTGTTACATTTTTCCAAACCAATCCAATTGAATTTAATAATTGGAAACTGAATACTTATGCTAACAACATAATTATATATATAATGTTTGCGTTAGATGTAGACGTAATAAAAATTCCTTAAAAACATGACCTAATTTTGTTATACATGACTCAATTATCGCACTCCGTTAAATTTTCAATTTTCATTACAGATAGCATTAATATGACATGTAACATAAAAGAAAATCTTTTCTTAAAAAAAATAAAAAAAAAACATTTTAAATAAGACACAAAAAATATAGAAATAACGAATCACGCGACGCGCCGCATCTCGGGACCAGCTCCGACAATTCATCCTCAAATGATTTTGCATTTGCCTTTGATCGAGGAGAAAATGAGGGAAAGTTGTAGCGTCCGTAAAAACGCCTCGAAATTAGCGTTAGCAATGGCCGTAATCAAAGTCCCGAAATACCGTTAAGCTTTATACGTCGTTATTTAGTATGCCCGTATAATTCTCGCGTTGATCCGCGTGTGTTTACGATGCAGCAGCGCATACGACGCGTGAATTTGAAATAAGCGTTTGGTGAGACGATCTCGTCGAAATCGACATCACGCGTGTAATAGCAAAAGGCAAAGCAATTCGGAGGAGAACACTTGTACTTAATATTTATTGCGCGCTTGGAGTTGAATGACTGCGACAAAACGCAAGAGCGTTGGTAGACGAAAAAAAAAGTATCTAATTAAGATTTTGGTTGCTTAACGTCAAAGCAGTAACTTTAAATGCCGTGCTTAAATGTGAACGAACGGTTAAACAAGTATGACGCAAAATTGCATTTCCGCATTTTGACAGTCTTGCTCGGGAGTTACAAGAAGGCCTAAACTTGTCACTTAATAAGGGTTATCTTATTAGCTTATTGAGGAGATAGTTTGAGAAAATAAAATGATTATAATGATATTGCATTCTGTATATACGAAGAAGGTATTATATATATATATATATATATATTTTTATTGCTTTTTCTCACGGACTCTTGGTTCAATGAATTGTATCAGTGTACATTCTAATTTAACATTATTATCATAGGATTTTTCAGTTATATCTTAATATTATCTGAATAATAATCTTTCATAAAAATATCAATAGATAAAAAATGTATACGATTTGATTAGATTGGAGAAATTTGTGTTTTCAGACTAAATATTCTTAAAAATAAATAGATTTTAACAAATTATTATGAATTTCACGTGATTTTAATAGTGCAATGAATTGTATAAAAAATAAAGACAATTTGTAATTATATTTAATAGTAATTTTAGTTAAAAAATTTTACGGATGCTGCTATTCATTTAGAAAGATTTTACTCCATCAAGAACCAAACCTACATGTAATCATTAAATATAAGAATATATTGTTTATTTAAATCTCGAATTCCCGAATGAGCTTTGCGACTGATGCGCGTAAATTTTATTTCGTGACTGTGAAACGCGAATTCAACTGTTCTTAATATTAAATTCTTTAAAATCGCATCAACTGAAAGTCGACTGAAATAAATTATAAAAAAGGCGTACTTTTATCTCGGAAACAACGTTTTTTTTCGAAACATTTTATCATGTAAATGCTATTTACATATAAATCGAATCACACACCAATGCATTATATTTCCTGTATAATCTATCTCAAATTCATATTAGTTTCTATCTAATAAAACAATCAGCAGAAAAATGCGGAGTTAGTGAAATCAGTAAATAAATCTTTATATTATGCTGAAATTACACGTGGTTACACCTTATTACAGAAACAACTTAATCTTGCGCGCGTTCGCATTGGCGCGCGGTTTCTACACATTCAAACTATTATATACGAAAATAACAAATAAAAAGGAACGTCTACGTTTCTGCGCGTTTAATGTTAGCTTAACATGTTAACACTTCGAGGTATTACGTTAAATTAAACAAATGTTACTCGCTTGAAATCAGAAAGTGCCTGAAAATTACGTGTACCGAGCGGGGTACAAAAACGATAAAACCGATTAAGTTTCGATTACAAGATAAACGGCTAATAATAAATAATCGATTGGAACAAAATACACGAACGTGATTGCAACTATGAAAAAAAAAGAAAGAAAAAAGAAAAAGAAAAAGAATTAATTGGTTAATTGATAATTATAATAATAGCCTAATCAGTGTAGAGCGAGTTGTGCTATCAATTCTCAATGAAGCAATAATTTTGTGCCAACATTTAGAAACTTTGAGCACACAATTTGTCTTCCTTCAGTTATAGCGTTTCAATTAATCTGGTCAAATGAAATCGCAAAATTTATCTAACGTTTGAGATAACTTAATTGCGCTATTTTTCACAAAATAAGCATATTACATTGATAAAAATACGAACCGTGGGATGGAATAAATTATATTCTTAAATCTATTTTATAATATATAACCAATAAAAAATAAATAATAATATTGTCGCCATGTCACATAAAAACCCTCATGAAATATGGCTCGAAACGACGTCAATCAGGCTATACGCGTAATGAACGTGATTTGTACGTTAGTCAAGCGACGGGCAATCGTGACCTTCTCGTCGAAATTCCGCGGTTTTTGACAAAGAAACTTCGCTTTCGAAGTCATAAGTGGGACCCCGGTGGTTAATTGAAAAAAGAGAAGATACGAAATTATTAATTATAATTACAGCCGATGAACATATGAATATGCATCGCGATGAAAACCGCGATCCCCGTTACGATTTCGTTCGGTTAATTATTGGTTGCGATGTGCCAAGTGGTTGCGGATTAAGTTGGAAAAATGTGATCAATTTACATCGTCACGGTCTTTCAGTCAGAACGAAAATTCTATTATGCTGTCTCGGGAATTATGGTGCATGCATATTTACGGCGAATCTCATTCGCGCGTTGCTTATGAAGTTAGAGAAAGTGGAACGCCGCCTCGCGGAATTCGCCGACGTTTTAGTTTGCTCGTCCCGCGGGGCGAGGGAACGTTCGACCGCGGAGAAATTTTCAAATCGAAAGATGAATTTCCGATCCGTGCCTTTCGTCCTAAAATTCGATCTCCGCGGCGGCGCGGCAACAAAAGCGTTACGAAAACTGGCTGTATAAATATTTGATGACTAATCCGAACGCGTCGTTAACAATTTTGTTGTTACGAAAGGTCGGGTCGAGGAAACGCTCGGGCGCTTGCAAGTTGGTCTTTTGGACGCGGCGCGAAGTGTTTGCTTGGGTCCAGGCAAATGTTAATATAATCCGAACTAAAACGCGATTTAGTTGCATTGGTACGGGCTAAAATAAATATGAGTTTGTTGGCGACGATAATTGAAATGGAAGAGCGTTTGGATGATTTAGGCAAGTTCTCAATGGGTTTACGATGTTTTCGAGATGACAGCTCGTTTATTATCGCCGTATTAGTTTCGCATCGGAAAATTAATTAAGAAGTTATACCTCTGGCGCTGTACTTTAAAGGTTTGAATAATAAATAAATGCCGAAATATTTGACATGACATTTTATCAAATTTGCAACGTA
This sequence comes from Psilanteris sp. ZL-2020, assembly GCA_022817085.1. NCBI lineage: Eukaryota > Metazoa > Arthropoda > Insecta > Hymenoptera > Scelionidae > Psilanteris > Psilanteris sp. ZL-2020. The sequence continues at coordinate 18,690 of JABFQC010000863.1, forward strand.
CCAAAGGAATTTGTGTTTCGAACGCCATGAATATACAGAATTAGTTTGTTTTCTTAAACGAAATCTGTTTTTTTTCGTCGATAAGTTACTAATAGAAAGTATATTTATATATATTTTCCTAATGTCAATAAATAATACAAAACCGACGAAAAGTTGCACTTTCTAATACATAGGAATTTATTATCACGTAACGAAGGGGATTATTATATATTTCGTTGCAAATCAATTTTAAGTAACGCTTTGTTAAACATTCCAGTGAAACAGTAAATACATAAATCATCGAATAATTATACCAACAATGAAAATAACAAAAATTGTAGTAAAAGCATCGTAACTAGTATAGTACGAAATTCTTGCTGTTCACACAAGTATTTTTTTAAAAAAATCATAATCTGAAAAATGTTAATTTTGAAAATTTTGTTTAATAAGCAATTTTGGCAGCCATCATAAGACATTTTAAATTTTGTACTAGTTTAAATAATAAAGTATATTTGCAAGAATAAATGAAATTAGGATAAAATTTGTTGTTTTGAACACAGCAAACGAAATAAAGAAAACGCGCCTAACTCGTAAGACGCTAATTCGAATTCGAAAAACCATTGTCTTATAAAATATACGGATATTTGAGATCTCAAATAAAACATTTTTGCTACAATTGTGTTTGAAGCGCAGACCCATCCAAAAATACCGCAGAAATAAATCGCACCGCAACCTGGTTTTTGTCTGCGAGATTTGAGCCTGTTATTTAGAGTATCGAGTTATTTTAATGAATTCGGAGGCGAGCATACTTACCACACAATTAATGCCGTATTTGTGTCCCGGAAATTCGCCGATTTGCACGGCATTGTGAGGATCCGAAATATCCCAGACCCGCACGTTTGGCATGTGACCGCATTCGCCGGTTGCCATAAGTCTGCCATCTCCCGCTAATGCCAGCGCAGTCACCGTTTTGCGACATCCGTTTAACACGTGAGCTTGCGTGTTTTTACGTGGGTTGAACAACACGACAGTGCAACTGCAAAAACAAACATCGAACCTCGTTACAATGTTATCAAATTCGATTTACGATATAGTCACAGGCGCGGGTGAAATTACATCACGCCAAAATTCACTTTTTGATTTAAGAAACTTAATTATATCTATATTAACTAAAAATGTTTCAAACCAATAACGGTATCAAATTAATTCAATTATTCCATCTTTACTGATTAGAAGTTTTATTCAAACAAATTATATGTTTATAACGTCACTGACGAATTATTTTAATAAATATAAGGTGCACCAAAGCGTTGCATCGAGCATTTGATTAAAATGGATAAGTGTATTATTAGTCAAATGAATCTTAGTTCGGATTTGCATTGAACAAACACTGAGTCAACATTGAAACCGAGCGTTAACTGCATGATGCTTAGTTTACCTTGATTCTAACCTAAAAATGTAATTCAATATTTAATCAATGCTAAATTATCACCGACGACGTAATATTGGCTCGGTGATAACGCAATATGAATACTTCATTTCCGAGATGGAAATGAATATAAAATACGTGTACAGTTTAATTAAGCGATTGCATTGTTTTTTAATTCAAAAATTATATATTAATTAAATTTGAAACGAATAAAAAATTATACAACAAATGACATGCCATGATCCGACCGATCGACATTACTGTAACTTCGCATTCAATATTTTCGCTCCACCTTAGTAACCCAATAAAATGTTAATCCTATTATTGTAAATAAACTGTATAAATAAAGTAGAAAAAAAAGGTGAACCCAAAGCCTCGGCGAACCGCGTGCTATATATTATTCAACTAGATATTAGTAGGCCGTTAAAACGTCAGCGCTGGAAGCAATACGCGCGCAGTAAATTTCGCGTCGGACCGGGCGAAAAAGCGCGTTTTCCGTATTTGGGTCGTAAAGGTATCGGAAGAAGTAACAAATGAATAAAATATTTGCTGAAAGGTTGTTGCGAAACGACGCGAAATTTCACCGGGAAATATGTAATGGCGTCGTAAAATGGAGGATAACCTCGACCGGAAGAAAGAGAGATGAACCGAGAGCGTCAAGTTCACAGAAAGCGGAAGCGGCGCGCTCAATCGGCCGGCCACGATCTCGCGCTCGGGTTTTGCCGTTTTTGCGCGGCGTCGCCGGTGCAAAGCTCTCGGCTTTCTCTTCGGCGCTCTCAGGCTGCTGCGGCCGATTCGTCTGCCGCTGCACTCGTCACGCCATTCGTCGGCGACGCGAAACACCTTATGGACATTTTCTTCTGTCCTAACGGTGCGATCGAACGCTCAGATATCTCGCACGTAACGTAATATCCGATATAATAATTACTATCTTTTTATCTACACGAGCAAAAAGGATAATTTGATTGCGCGAGACGACGTTTTCGAGCGGCGGTTCCCGTCCGTCTCTGAGAACTGTTTTTGTACGAGCATGCAATTCATGTTACTTCCAGTCGTGTGACTCATTTTTTTTAACCACCATTGGATCTGATTAAATTCGAAATATTTTCTGGTGCTTATTTCGTAGAATGTGTAGTGTAGTCTCAGTAATTAATTGAATTTATGGATGTGTGTGATTATATATGTATGTATGTTAATTATTTTTAATTTCGTAAATTTATGTTTAACGTTTTTTTTATTAAAAACCTAATACGCGGTTTTCTCGAATATTCTCATATTTCGTTTGCGAAGAAACTGTTACAAAAGAATTAAACGAAAATATATGAAGAAGTTTAATGTCTGTTTTTCGGCATTTGATTAAACATCTTAATAAGTTGCTTAATTTTTTATAACTATTACATAGTATATAATAGCCAAGTATAATAAACATTAGGTATACATATACCTAATATTTGCTACTTATATATACTAATGTAAACGGTGAATTTACATTTTTTCCATGTAGTTACCGCACGGTGTCTAACTCAAGATGAACACAATATTATATAACAATTTCATAAAATGAACAAATTTCTGCGAATCAACAGTAATAAGATATGTAATAATATACAACATTATCATCATAACGTCAACAATTTTTACAAATTACTGCCTTAATGTATTGTAAAGTTACATAATGCGAAAAAAACTAAATTCAAGGATGAAAAATGATAAGAATACAACAGTAAAATAGAAATTACTTTAGAAACCTCAGTTTAACTTTTTAACAGTATCTGTGATATTGCTTTAATTATTAATATTCTGATTTAAATTGCTACATACCACATTATAAGAATTTTAATTAATTTGAATAAAGTTGCACTACATTACGATAAAATTTTTGTCGTTTGAGAATTGAGTATATAAGAAATATATATTTTAAAAACTTTTAATGGATTCCTGGATGGATTACAATGTCTAAACACGTGTTTTCAGTTGGTTTAATTGAGTTACTGGCAAATGACACGCAGAAACGTCCAATACCCGAAAAAATTTAAATTTTCAAAGCAGCCAATTTCGACTTTAAATGACTTTAAACTAACTATTTTGGGTATTTTTATACTTATTATAAGTGGCCAGTCCATGTGAAATGTTTGGAGCAATTTGAAGGATTTTCAATTTTTGGCCAAAATTGCCATTTTTTTAAGATTACCCCCTTTCGATTTATTCAAAAAATGGCCAAAAATTAATTTTTCGCTATCGATCTCTTATGACTTTTAATGAATTCCTGGATGGATTACAATGTCTAAACACGTGTTTTCAGTTGATTTAAATGACTTACTGGTAAATGGCAAGCAGAAATATACATTGCATGAAAAATTTTAAATTTTCAAATCACCCATTTTCGACTTTAAATGACTTTAAATGAACTATTTCGGGTATTTTTATGGTTATTATTCATGTATTCATGAAAAATTGCCCTTTCGATTTTTTCAAAAAATGGTCAAAAATTAATGTTTCGCTTTCGATCTCTTATGACTTTTAATCGATTCCTGGTTGGATTACAATGCCTAAACACGTGTTTTCAGTTGGTTTAATTGAGTTACTGGCAAATGACACGCAGAAACGTCCAATACCCGAAAAAATTTAAATTTTCAAAGCAGCCAATTTCGACTTTAAATGACTTTAAACTAACTA
>JABFQC010000864.1:0-22772 GCA_022817085.1 Psilanteris sp. ZL-2020
TTTAAATGTATAATTTTTATAAACTATATATAAATTGGTTTATAAAAAAAGCGGCAATAAGTTGTATAAACCGATTTATATTTTCAAGATATATATTTGACCGTGTGGGTTTACATTACATGATTAAACATTATATTTTTCTTTCTTATTTTTTTAATTCCAATTCATAATTATTTGTTGTCATTGTGACCACTGTCAATTCCTTCGGAATGATTTGTGGGGAAAAAAAGTTTATTTTGCGATCAGAATTATGAAAGCCACTTTATTTTTGTAATTCAGTTTTGTCGGCTAAACTGCCGGTCGTTCGAGTTTTTTTTTCATTCCACTTTTTCCTCGTCAAATATTACAATTTTAATCGATTTCTTTATGAATGAAGTTTTAATTAAACGATCATGTTATTTTATTAGACAATTTGTAAATAATTCACATAATTTGTTGCGTTATCGATGTTTAATGTTTCTTTTTAATTTCTTTTTGCATCTAAAAATGTGTTTCAATCGAAAGTTGATTTGAGTTTTTTAAATTAAATTTTGTTTGTTATTGTTAAATATTAATTTGAAAACGAGCTTCGTACAATTGACGTGCAAAATGTTTGGATTCAATGATTACTGGTAGATATTAATGGATTTTGTGAATTTAATATACATTTCTTCAAACCATTTCAGCCATCGTTGAAAGCTTCAAAAATTGCGAATACACATTTTTCCTTTTTTCTGTTTAACTTTATACGTTAAAATAAATACAATGATATCTACCGGTACGCAGACGGTATTTTGTATCTTTGAAAATTGCTAAGGGTAAAGATCAACGTATTTGATGACACTCAGGTATGGGATCGTAGCTTATATAGCCATATACACAAATATATGTGATTTTTTTTATATATACACTGAAGAGCAAATGAAAGTGGACAACCATTTTGTTTTGGAAAAAAATTACTTTTAATTGTAAAATTAAAATGTAAAAAAATATTTTTTGAAATGACGACACAAAAAAAATGTACCTAAATTAGGAAGTGAAATTTTACTGAAAATCATTAAAGTGAATAATAATGGAAGAATATATTGTGAAATGAAAAATAATGACGAAATATTATATTTTATTTTATTGCATTACAATAAATAACTTGTACTTCGAACAGATTTATTTGTTAAGTTTGATCGAATATTAAATATTTCTGCACGGTTAAATTGATAATTACGAAAATTAATTATGAAATGCAATTCAGTTCGAAGAGGACTTTCTATCAATAAAATATATAATTAATAAAGCGTTTGTTAATATTTTATCATAAATAAAAGCGTAATATTATTAAATATTAATATTTGTTTTATAGAGCTTAAAAGCCGTTTTAACTTTCTGAATCGACGTCGGACATTTATTCCAACAATAAAGTTGATTTTATTAAACTATTTTGAAATTCATTGAAATATTGATACGTTTTCCAACTTGATCGCACGATGCCATTATCTATAGCGTATTATGCATAAGATTAAATTGGAGTCTATTATTACGAAATTCCTACAGAGCTGCGTTCCAAATGCCCCGTTTTCATACAACCGAATCGAATTTCCATTTTGTTTCGCATTTTACTTTTTCCTCCCGCGGGAGGTAATGAATTAATTTTTCAACCGATGATTCATAATATTTCGTATTCTTCTCGCATCTAATTTTGACAATGTTCGTTTGGCTCTGTAGAGACGAAATTTACTACATAAATATGTGTGTATAATTGAATATCATAAAAATGTACGGTATGTTTCAAAGAATAATTTTATTTTCAATCAGTTTATTAAATAACGAAGTGGTATTTTGTTCGGGTTTTCATTTAATACAACAATGTATACATATATGTTTTGCTTCTTGCGGAGTATATTTTCACGTCAATTAATTTAGTAGCGTCCAATCAGTAAAATAAAAAAAGAAATGCATAATTTAGTGCTCGTTTGATGCTAATTAAATGCTCTATTGTCTGTAATTTTTTTGAAACTAAATCCCGAAAATCCATGAAATTGATATTAACTTTAAAAAATGCGTAATTGTAATTAAATGCTTATTAATTATTTTAGCAATAAAATAATCTTAATATTAAACGTTAATTAGGTTGCTAGCTTCCAAATTAAGAACAAAATAATAAAACAATTCATAATACTGATTTAAAATATATAATAATGACTAATATATAATTAAGATTTATATAAATAAAATTATATAAAACATTTAAACACTATAATATTGCGCAAATGTGAAGTTCAATGAGCATCAAATTCTAGTTAAAGGTATTTCTGGTAGTCCATTGACCGGTAGAATTTAATTGTGCAATATTTCCAGCCAAAGTTACCGTGCAAGACCTTAACGGTTTTCCCAATTATCCTTAAAATAGTCCTGCATTTCCCTTGTTAAATCCCCTTAATATCAAGACAACCGTTAAGAAGGCAGAACTGATCATAAGCCTGATGGTACCTCAACAATTGGTGAAGATCGGACAACTTCGGATAATCTTGGGGTACGATTGTGGACAAGTAAATTCCTAGGCATGATCGTCCCTGAAAGGATATATTTTGGAAGGTGGAGATTCTTGGCATAATTCCAAGATATGAATCCTAACTTTGCTAATTTCATCTTTAAGACTCAAGAACCTATACTGGGCCCATTGACGTCTTCTACGTGGAGCTCGATGAGGACCAATGATAATTATCTCTCTAAAAGATTGCCAAAACGTGTGGGTTGACCTTCCTATAAGTGGTCGGGGATATCGAGATTATACGTATTTTTATGCCATTGAAGGCAGTTGGACGTCTTAAATTCGACACCCATTTATCTTAATTTTTTGCATGGAATCGTCTTGATTGAATGGTCCAACCACAGTGGAGGGCAGGAATGTCCAGAGTTCAACATACTCTGATTGGCCGATGTTGTTTCTTACTGAATTAATGATTTTTAAATTTTAAACCCGTATGAAATTACTTAATACGGTTGGTGAGAGATGTAGAAGGAATCTACATTGGATACCTGGCACGAAGGCAACAGGTGAAACACAGAGGGTAACAAGCTAGCAACACTGGGACTACACATGAATACACTGAGAGACCCTTTCCCTATCAGTCCTAGTAAAACAGATCACCGAATTTACTATAGACAAATCGATGATCCGTAAGTATTCCTTGAGATAGGTGAGCACTACCAATAAAAGATTATCCAACATTGAAATGGGGAGTTACCAAACGAGAAGTGGAGGTCTAAATTCGTAAATTTGAAAACAGGGTGGATGCCCTGTGAATAAACACAGTTTTGCCATTCACCTGATGATCTCACCAACATGCAGATGTTGTGGATCTGCCCCCAAGGAGACTTTACATGTATTATGGTCATGCGATGCTTTTAAACAAACAGGAATAGTTCTATAGAGAACCGAGTTTATTGACCTGGTCTCCATTAGGACACTAAAACTTACTAAAATACTAAGGCTTCTAAGAGGATTTTTACAAAAGAACTGATAAACTTCTATCGATGATTGAAATCATGGTTTCCACATGTTATCGCAGGTTGAGATCATGCTTTATGGAGGAACAAGAGACCCTTGCTCAGTCATCCTCGGTATAATTATAATTACTGCGGTACTGCTTATTTGTAGGAAATAACAGGGGTATCGGGAGATTTGCCTGAGTATTGAAGGATTTTGAGAAGAGTACGCGGTTGAACAGTGAAGTATCCAGGTTGTGCAGTGAATATCCCGGGCGTGTGACGGGACCATTGTGGAAATCGTTAAGGTCATATCGTATTCACTGTCTCCTGGTTATTGCACAACGTCTACCGGACGTAATTTATATTATTTAACCTAATAAATTTTAAACAACATAATTATATGTACAGTATATATAAAACAACATATATATATGTTTTATTTATATCTATTTTATATTTATATTTATATTGTATTTCATTGTATTATATTTTTATTATACTTCTACAACAATTTATTATTTGCTATATGTAATAAAATTGTGATACTTCGACTTATTGACTTTTTGAATTATATATTTATTTTTTACTTTGTAATTGGACATATGGTCCGTGAATAAACTAATAATAATAATAATAAACAATTTTCTTGAATTATTTATTTCACCATTCCACCATTAAACATTCACTCAATTGGTGCATGGTAATATTAATTGTTATCGTAATATAGATTCTCAGTACTTCAATGATATTACTATTAAAACTCTTTAAAATCTCATTTATCCTAAATTTATTGTGAAATGCGTTACTGGTTCTACCGGTCTACGCTCAAATCCTGGATCGCTAACTAAACGTCGGTCACACTTTCAGGGACCCGATTACGATGAGAGCATCGACGCAAGCGGTCGCACGGAGCGCGTAGCCGGATTGATGCGGCGTTGGGAGATGGCCAGTCACTCGTGGTCGAGCGTGTCCGACCTGCAGATCCACCCGTCGTCGAATCCGAACAAAATGAGCCCGAGCGCGGTCCGGTACCACAGCGCGAGCAGCACCAAGGACCGCGAGGGCATGCGCAACATCGTCGGCGGTCGGCCAGAGAGCGCGCCGGTCTACGTGTCGAGCGCTCGCAGCGCCAATCGGGTGGACGGTCTGCAGGAGTGCCACGCGCCGTCGCCGCACATGCCGCGGCACGTGCTCGAGTCGATCACCCAGAGCCCGACCCAGAGCATGAAGAACACGCCGCCGAGCATGTCGCCGCTCGGCCACCGCTACCAGGACTATGGCCAGGCCAAAATCATCAAGGCGCAGTACGCCAGCCAGCCGGTGCCCAACAGTCCCGTCAACGGCGAGTACGTCACGCAGCAGGCCCTCTTCCGAGAACAGTACCTGCAGCAGACCGGCATCGTGCCGTACACCACCGGCTCGCCAGGTAATTCATACGTGCTGTAATTCCCTAGATCTGGTGACCTCGCGCGACCATCGACACTCAGGGGGTTCTTCGAGTCTAATACAACGGAATAGTGGTTTCTTTTATTGCAGTATTAAATTTTGCTTTTTATAAAAATGCAAGCATTTGCCACATTTTTTGATCGTGGGAAATTATCTTAATGGTTTTTTTATCACTTTGAAAATGAGTTTTCTATTTACGTTTTCAATATTATGTTAAATTGATATTACAACATCTGCGATATCTGTCAAAATAGCTTGAAGGACCACCTTAAGAGGGCTCTCTAGGTCTGTTGAGACGGGATTAGTGTTTCTTATAATAATAATGTAAAATACTTTTCATAAACATTGTAAATACTTTATACTTCATTTTGTGAACATGGGAGATTTCTTTTTTACAACAAATTTTAATTTTCTAATAAAATTGTTGATGCGGTAACACAAGTTTTTTTTGTCACTTCGCAAACTAGTTCCCATGTTAGCAATTAAATGGAAATATTCATTTTTATTATGGAATAACTTTCTTCTAAAATGAGAGAATACCCTGAATGAATGTCACATATTAATTATTGTAATTAATAAAACTATATTGACATCTGCGATATCTGTCAAAATCACTTGAAGGGCCACCTTAAGGCGGATCTTCAAGCGATTTTTTGAAAGTTGGAATATTGTGAGATATTTGTATATGAATTTATGTGTGTAATTTTTGTAAGTGATTTGGGACGTTGTCTCAATTTGGAAGTATGTGTTTAATAACTTAGACTTAAGACTTAACTTAGGAGGCATTATGAATACTTCCATAAGAACCTATGGCTTTAGACAATCGAAAACCCTTTAGGGGTTTTAAGTTCCATCTCAATAGTCACCAGAATTAAACGTATAGGGAAATTCGCTCGGAATAAACTACAAACATTGAATTTTGAAGTAACGCGAGATGACGAAGTAATGATAATTATAATGTTATAATGAATATCATTATAACTATAATGAGATTCAAATGATTTGTTACGTTTTTTATTACAGTATTATATAATTTGTTTTTAATTTGAAAACAAAAAGATTATTTCCTTGCTGATAGAGAATTGTGATTTAAAAGTCTTTTTAAAGCCAAGAAAAATATAATTAAAAAACGCCGCTTAAATTGTACATTGTCAATAGTTACAGTGTTAGATATTACTGTGTCTTTCATTGGTATATTATAATATAGTTTAATAAAAAGATGAAGTTAATTTGAATTTAAACTACTTTGTAATCGTAAATGCATCTTTTTATTTGATTAATTCAATGAAAATTGAAAACTGAGGTTGCTTGTACGAAATCAACAAAACAAATGCAAATATAATATGCCCTTGCATTAGATTAGAAGAACGTCTTTGAAGGAAAGGAAGTGTATTTTATCGTTATAAGAAATTTTACGAATAAAACTGACGGTATTTCAATACATTAATTCAAAAATCAGAAATCGATTTTTTCACTTTTCATATGCATTTATTGCTAAAGAACAACGTTGCTTACTTCAAATCAATACATTAATCTTAATAAATATTTCTGAAACATTGGACAAAACTAGTCTGTCTATTAGATTGAAAGTTTTTTCTTCTAAAAATTCTCCCAACAACGAAGAATCGAATTCTGCCAATTTACACATAATATTTTATTACTATGTTTTTATAACAAAACACCCTAACTTCTGTTGCACTAACGCCTCTGTATCCTTTTATATGAGTCCTCCATGCAATTTTATTACATCTATAATTATTTGAAGTTAAAATCTATTAATTATAATAACGACATTTGGAATTAATCAAGTTATTTTCTCGTTTTGCAAGAATATGATTCTATAATTATGATATTAATTATTTATATTTAATCGTTAACATAGTAACATAACTCATTTTGGAGTTTACGAAAAAAAACGAATTAAACTAAAATTAAATTAAAATTTCCAAACATCTAAGAAAAGTATAATGTATTAACAAGTTATGATTATTTATTTTATAATACTGTAATAGAAAAAACACTAATCCATTCAAGTAAACTTAAATAATCACCATATCTTAGGTTCTTCGGAATCTTCGGAGTTCATCGTTTGGAGCTTCATAAACAAGTCATAAAGTGCAGTTGCCAAAAACTATGAGTACACTTATAGAAACTGGAAAAAAATGGAAAAATATGAAATTGTAGACCGGAAGTGCCGTTGGGTTATAATCCGTAACGACCGAATTTATTCAGTTCGATTATTTTTTCTTCTTTTTTCTCTCAATTTTTTCGAGGGTTAATCTCGTTGAGAAATAACGCTAATTAATTTGCATTTACGTGGTATAAGAAGGGATTTAATTGATGAAGTTTGTTATACTATTTGTTCGTGTTAATAAGTGTGCCTATAATTTCTATCGCATCTGTGGGAAAAACTTTGAGATAAAAGTAAAATTCGTTTGATTCTGAACATTATGTCCATATTCTTAATTGTCATGATTATAATTATAATTTTAAATCGGTAATATTCTCAGGGTTTTAAAGTTGCCATAACTTATCATTCAGCAATTTATATTATTGAAATATATTTTTGCATTAAAAATAAATTATAATTAAATAAACGGTTTTACATCACGCGTTATGCAAATATGTAATTTAGCAATCTGAATTTAAGAAGACAAAATCTCGAAGCAATTTTATTACTATAAATAATACTGATTTTATAAATGTTATCAATATTTTATTTCTTTAATATTAGTTTTCAAAGTGCCTTTCGTTTAATGTGTGTTGAAACGAGTAAATAAATTTTATGCTAATTTTCTATTGGCAATCTGAGTAGTATCGTTCGAGAACACATGAGATATTGAGTTAATACTTTAACAATGATTTAAATTGTATTTACACTTTTCGATGACTTTAAGATTTACATTTCATAATTTACATCCACATTATGCCAGTTTTTTAAATTTGTTTATTTAACGTATAACAATTTGCACATGATTTCAAATACGAACGGAAATTTAATGTTTCAATAACATTTGTTTAGCATGCATTAACAAATCATTCATTATTTTTTACATAAGTTTACGTAGGTATTTTAGTTTACGTATGCAAAGACTTATAAATCACGAAGTTTACGAAATGCGTATTTTCGAGGCACGAATTTCCGAAGTGTACTTAACGAGATGATATAAAATGTTTACGTGGCGGCTGATTAACTCGTTACAAAAATACGTTATTTTTGTATTTATAATAAACAGCGCGGAGTGTTTAATGTAAAAAGAAAAAAAAAGTTCGGATCACTGTTCGATGGATGTTTATTTTGAGACGTCGAGTGAGAGATTAATTTTTCGTATCCATTTACCGCGGACGTGTTTAAATTGACATTGTCAAATGATACAAAAATATAGAACAATTTTTGTTTAGAGAACAAATGCAGATACTGATCAAAACGCAAATATTCCATTATACTTTGGATCATGAGAAAAAAATATTCAGCTGTGAAATGTGAATTAAAATCGAAATTAATGGAACGAATTAAAAAGTAGATTGCTATAATTTATTATTATTAGAAATTAATTAGAATTTAAATAGAAATATTAAAAAAGTAAATGCAAAGTGAGATTTTCCTCCCCGTTCTTTGGATATTAAGTTTCGGTTGACATTTGAATGAAAAACTATATTTTGATCACGAAAAAGGATGATTTTACTTATTATGATGATAGATAATAATGTATGCAACTATCCTAAACTGTAAATGGGTTGTTTAAAATTGCAAAAGTATGACGAAATTTAATGTTCATTGAAGGCCAAACATTTAGCCTGTATTTAAAAAAATGGTTTATTGATAAGGTTCAAAATTTAACATTTAAATTCAAAGTATTTAATAATTCATTGCAATGTACATATAAATAATATTTTGTAAATAATAATTATATGTATAATTAAATTGCATTGAACATTCTTACCAATTTCATAACATCGTTCATAAACGATTTCATAAACTCGTTCATTGTAATATTCGGTTTGTAAAAAATGGCAAAGAGTTTAAACTGAAATTCGTTACAGAAATCTCACAATTTTCCTCAACCCCTTTATAGTATAGAATAATAGAAACCAGACAAAAATACTATGTTATTTTATAATTATACCATCCACTATTACAATACCGCATTTATTTAATTACTAATTTATTGACTCATGCATTCATTTATTTATCTTAATTATCACTAAACTAATATTTAAGTGCCCATCAGTTATTAACATTAACATTATATACCTTGCAAACCAAAACCATCCTATCTTGTAATACAGCAAATCCGCAACCGTTTATATAATTGATACCACGGCCCGTTTATTCATTCTACTCCTTTCTTTGTTCATTTCTATCGTTCGTTCATTTTTTTTTCTTTTTTTTTACGACACCATAAAAGCCCGAGCTATTAAATGCGAACGTCACGGGTACGTCAACGTGATCACCCGTACGGATTAATGACAAACCGTAACGACGGACCATAATAGCGTTATGATTTTGTAAATACTTTGTAAATGTTGTGTATCATTTTTTATTAATAAAAAGCGTTAATAAATCAATTTGCTTCATTAGTCTTTTTATTTCAATCTCATCTCGTTCATCTCATCAATCAGATCCATCAGAGCTTCCCGAACCGAAATGTCCGAGTCATTTCTGCATGATTAAGCATGGCATCAATTGTACATGTTGAAACACCAACTTGTGCCCTGATCATTTGTTTGTATTGTGATGTTCAGGTGGCAACGCGTTGAGAAACAACCCGTACGTTCAACAATTTCAAATCACTCAATCCCCACACTTTTCTGGTCCACGAAAGCGGGGCTTCAACGCGGCCCAGATGACGTGACCCAACCAATTCAGGACCACGTGATAAGACTGAACTCCGACGAGTTGCCGAGCTCCAAAGAGCCCTGGACGGATGGTTCTTCTACCGCACGCGAGGCCTAGTCTCAGCAGTCGAATCAGGAGGACCTGATCTGGGGTGAAATTCGACTTTGGTTTCAAGTGCCAAAGGCCTGCCGACAGCATGCTAGCTCTAGCATTTCTTCTTATCAGAATACTCTTTCTCTGGGGATGGCGTTCTGGTCTTGATGCAGCTTCTGGTGGAAGAACACTCGGATACTAATTTCCAGCCAGCAGTTATACTGAGAAAATAATAACCGTTTTCTTTCAGTCTCGCATTCCTCAAGAGTTAAGCTTTGTTGAAGGATACGGATCCTGCAATGGATGAACGGAAAAAAGAACTAAATTCGTCGTCGTGAATTGGGGTTTGACATTGATTTCTTGATTACCTTGAGGCGGTCCTCCAAGAGATCAATGTTAGGGTGTTTCTGAAGTAATCGTGTCGATTCGTTAGAGTAACATTTTGACATCGTTCGGATGCTTCATCTTGGGAGAATGTAGTTCATTTTAAGACAACTCGTTTGGTAATGCTTTAGGTATGTAATGGGTCGACGTTAAGATTGGGGTGACGTTAAGCGTAGCTGTATGGTTTCAATAGTAAATATAATTGTATTCTTTGTTAATTGATGGCTAACATTCTCCCATAGATACGGAATGGTCTGAAGTAATTAAAATCATTAATTCCATGTAATGATGCCGAACAATGCCCAGTACACTATACTCCGTTGGATTAGACTCAAACCCCCTGTCAGGTGGTCCTCCGAGTGATGTTCGTCGATTTCAGGTGTTTTCGAAATATCCGTGTAAATCTGTCAATCTATCCTATTCTAACCAATTCAGGCCATTGTTTCATTTTGGCAGAATACATTATATAATCCGAAGCAATTTATTTCACGCTGTATCAAATACACTGCAAGTCGACGCGTTTTCAAAGTGACACAACGTGGTAATATCTTAATATAATTTTCATTTTTATTACACAATCTAATTCTCCCATACACGTAGAATGGCCTGAAGTAATCAAAGTACGAATCCCATAAAATAATACCAAACAACAACAATAAACACTAGTCCGTTGCGTTAGACTCGAAGAACCCCCTAAAACCGCAATTTGAACTACATCCAAACGATTCGGCGCCGATCAGACTTGATCATCGATTACTGGGAATAACTTGTTGACTCGATATGCATCAACAAAGCTTAAAGTTGCCTTCATCGAGTGCTGGACCTCTTCATTTCTTTCCGAGCACTTGGCATATGAGTTCCTCGAATGTTTTTTCACTGTTTTTACGTACGAAACGCTTGGATCATCCGAACAAACGAAATGATTTTATACGTTGCGCGAGTAAGTTCGTTGTTTCTTCGTTAATTTCATGATGAATGATTCTTCGTGCACCTCGTTGATTCCTATAATCAAAACTGTAACTAATCAAGTAGTTGGCTTGTATCAAGCGAATGTTTCAGTTGATTGACAGCGAATGTAAAGCTGCGTACACCTTTTTTCTCAGTGTAATGGCGACGATAATATTGTATACATGTGTTAGAGGATTACGTCGGAGCGTGCGTGTATTCGATGTATATTTACTTGATTAAGGCTCATCCTGAAAAATAAAACTCATTAAAACATTTGGCTATACATGTATAATACAATTTAGAATGGTTTAAACTAACAACTATATTTATATGTTGAGCATGTTTGGTGAAAGATAAAAAAAAAAGAACTTAATATAATATAGTTGACGATGAGAGAATTTTATATATCATGTTAAGGATGATCGAGATATGCGATTATATTGGGATGTATCGATTGCATTAAAATGATATGTCATGATAACGCTTGATTGATCGGTTGGATTAAAATTGTAATGTTTCTATCACTGTTACTTATATTTACGTTTAAGATTACTCGTTTTGTATCCACGACTTTCATTTTTGTATTTCTACGCGCGCAATTGCCCACGCGAACCAGTGTCACGGCCGAGAGGACGCCGCACGCGTTTATCCCTAGATTTAGTGTTTTTTAAATTTGCAGGCGAACGCAAATTAATTTTGGAGATCGATGGGGTGGTCGGTGTTCTTCGCGAATGGGAGAATCGATTCGATGTGTTTGTTATCCGGATGATAAAGAACACCGGCTGTGTGTTCTTTTGTGCTAATTTACCGGTTGGAACGACACTGAATCTGGGAATAAGTCTTTGCGGCCGTTCTCTTTCGAGCAACTTCCAGCGATCACCAAATTTGTTAATATATATAAAAAACGAATTATATGTTGATTTGATTAAACAAAAACAATTCATCTGTATTTCAAAGTATTTTTCTTTCAATAAATTATTCACTTCAATGTAATCATTTTATTAAAACTGCGTTGGTTTGTTGTTAATTATTCCCTGCATTCTGGTATCTTGTTCATTTTTACAGTATAGGCATAGCTGTCGGTCAAAGGAGAGTTTAGACGACATGTAAAGAATATGACGATTAGATGACCAGTAAACAAGGCAGACGTCTGTATATAATCTCATTTGGCACTTTGCTAACAAGATCGAGGTGGCCCAGAACCATTATGAAACTTTCTTAATCGCATTTATTAAATATAAGAATACGCGTGTAACGTACTAGTCATATACAAATATAGGTCATAAGTTCAAATATTTGCTAAATGTTTGCAAATGTGTTAATTAGACTTGTTATGGCGGTATGAGCTATATAAAGTAAGTATTTAGTTTCTGAGGTGGAGTTTGAGGGGTTTAGATTGGAAGTTCTGTGGAATACCAATTGGTATGAAAAAACGCTGAACGTTGAACTATTCTTATTATAATTCATATTAAGTACAGATTATGATAAGATACGAAGGACTTTTTTCTAAGTCTGTATCCCTTACAGAAATGCAACGTTGCAGCAATAATCTTGCAACGTTCTTGCAACGTTAAATTTAAAAAAAAGATTTGTAATTTTACGTATATACTTTACATATATAAATTTAAATTCTTTATAAACGGAAATCTTAATATGAAAATTCGAATTAACGAAGATCCGAACCCTGTCATACTGTAAAACCATATCTACAGCCCAAACACTTAACCACTGGGCTAACAGTATCTTTGTCAACGTATACTTTTTTTAGATATTTAAATTAATCTTCGTAGAATCATTGCACATAAATGTTGTAGCAACGTTTCATTTTTGTAGAGATATGAAGTTGTATATTATATTGTACTTTTATAATAAATTTTAATATATTTTTTTATTTGATAATGGTCAAATGAAAATTAATAAATATTGAATATTTTTATTATTATTATTATTATTATTTCCTATTATGATCTAGTCAATAATTAATTTTAATGCATTGTTAAAATATAAATCATTTCATTAATAATGAAGTGAAGAATTAATTTATTATAGAGTCAATCACTTTTAACTCTTATGATATTGAATTTATTTATAAATCAACTTTGAATCATGAATCAAATATTGAACTTTCAGTAGCAAATTAACATAAATTTAATCATACGTTGTTGTATGCTAAAACAACTATTAATAATTGACAAATATAAACATTGTTATTTAATCTTACTATAAACATGAGAAGTTTAATTGTAACAGTGTTTAAAGGTTACTTCATTGCAGATTAAATATTTATATTTATGGTGGAATTAAAAAGCTGCTACAAACAAATGTATGCACTACCTATAATAGTTATAATTCTTTTACATGATATGATGCTCAAAAATAATTTATGTCACATTTATAATTCTAAATATTAATCTTTAATTTTATTATTAATAATATATTTTTATTTTTTTAATATTTTTTTACTCGACAATACATTTGATGACTATCATTCAATTTGATTCTGGATAATTATATATTATGAAATATGTATATGCATGGTTGATATAGAAGGCAGCAACTTTTGCAACTGCTTGCAAGATACATTTATGTCGGCTCGATTGATCGAAAGTATTATATATCTATAGTCATATACAAGTTGATTTATTAATTATACTGGGTATGAAAGAACTGCAACATGTAATCAATAAACTTCCTTATAACATATTTTGTTACCTATTTTATAATATTAATATTAATTTTTTTATACTATCAAAAAACTAGAAAGGTAATTTAATATGTTTAAGAAAAATAACATAAAATGAAAAATTATTTAATTCATTACTCTCTGTATTGGTACGATGGGTAATGCAGATAACACCACTGCTATCAGTCGGTCATCGAAACACTTACTCTAGTAAAATCAGAAATATATATACAAAATATCGATAATGTATTACAAGTATTTTTGCTGGTATAGTTTATAAATATCTTCCTATATATAAATGAAAAACTTGATTTCACTCAAAATAGTATGAATTTAAAAAAAAGTCGAATTTGGTTATAAATTTTATCTTTCATATTACTTTAAAAAATGAATTCAAACTATTTATCAAAACATGGGTCAAATATTGTATACCATTATGTAGTTTATTTACAACAAAAACCTAGACCGATTTCGTAATTTAATTTCGCATGCAGCCTTGAACAATTTAAATGAATCTCCTTATACCACCAGATCGCTCAAATTGAATTAGTGTAAAATGTGCAAACACATTTTTAGTGCAGGTTGGTCATGCTTTTAATTTTATCGAAGGTACTGTAATAAGTATTACAGTCATCTTTAACTACTTGTTCTATCATATATTTTCGTCTTTTACTAAAACATTGCTAAAGGTAATTGAAATCCAAAAATAAAACGCCCTAAGGTTACCCACCCTAAATAATATCACCAAATAAAAACAATTCGACGCAGTATTGCATTAGAATATGTCTTTATTGTGTTCTCATACAGATTTCAAGTTAATTAATATTCATGTAGGCGCGTACGTGCATGCTGTGTGTGTACGTGTACGTGTATGCGTGAATGATCGTGTTTGCGCGTGTTGTTCGATGAGTATGTTTGCGTGCGCACGTACGTACAAGTATATTCATATATATAATGTTATATATACAGAGCATTTCTTGAATTTATATATTTTTTCAATAACATTGTCAACCAATAATTTATTCGTTCTAAGCTATAAACGCGCCCATAACGTGTAACATACAGCCGCTCGAGTAAACACCTCATTAATATTGGCGCGACGCACCGCTCTCAACTTCCCTTTATTAGTATTCTCTTTCATTTTTATCATCATAAACGTAAATCCCTCGCACACGTACTTTTTTTTCGATGACTAAAGAACACTCAACGCGGATCACAGTCTGTCACTACATTCGTTTCAATTCAACTACATTCCTCGTCCCTGTCCCTTCATCATCTTATCAGTAAAATGATTTCAAGAATAAAATGCGCATCTTCTATTTCCTCATCTAATCCACAAATTGTTCGACCATCCAGTGGAGATCAGCTTTTGTCTTATCACGTTGCTACTATCCCTTCCCCCCACCCGCGCCCCCTACATTTAATCACGAACAAAACATTGTGTTGGAAACGAGGGCTCTTCAAATCATCGCGTTCCTGAGAGCACAGATTACCTCGCAATTCATGATTCGTATAATTTAATTACAATTTCGAGAGTTATGTACAAGCAAGAAAGGGTATTGACGCTGGTTTCAAGAAAAGGGGTCGAGTTGATAATCAACTTAAATGTCACGTATAAAAAATGGTATCGATATTAGTCTACGTTCAAACAAGAATTCATACAAATTGTTATAAAAAAGGCTTATACAAATTGTGGATGCAAAGTCAACGTTTGGCAAATTCGAAATGATAATTGTTATTATCTAAATGCGGATTCTTTGGTGCGTTCTAGCTTGCGATTAATTTTCAGCAATTATTTATGATTATTATTATTATTATTATCAAATGCTGTTACAAAAACTGAGCTAAATAGAGTAAAAAGGGGCATACGAAGCCGACGCTACATCGGTTGTGTGCTGATAAACGCTCAATAAATTCATTAATATGATTTTTTTGAAATTAAATATTTGCTAAAAATAGACTTTCTGCGCAGCATATTAACGCCAACCTACATGGAAGAAATCGCAAATTGATATTGCTGTAGTGTCATTTGATCATGAAGATTGGGCGCCAGCAGGAAATCGCAATCATATAACACGTGTTTGTTCATGACCTTATTTCATATGGTGGCAACCCCTTTCTGGTATCATTAGGCGTCGAGATAAGTGGGCGCCGAAACATAAGAACACAAATTGGGCGTGTTTTAAGGCATAGTTTGTATATTTGTATATTACTGGATGCCATTGATAATGGCGACAACATATTCCAGCATCCAATTACCTCGGCCCAATCGCCCTACTTCCATTCATTTATTAATATTAACTTATTATCAAATCAATGTTATTACAACGTACGTTTGTTCGGATTAATTTTATTCCAATAACTTATCGAGTAATTATAAAGTAAAGAAACGCGCATATTCGATTTGAATGAATGATTTGATGGATTGTTGATTGGCATTAATATTCATAATATATGATTACAAATGAATAAATATAAAATTATAAATAACGCAAATTTCATATATATATATGTGTGTGTGCGTATATACATATATATATATATAAAGATATATATTGCAAAAATGATTGTATAAATTACGACTTGCATATTTTTTGCGCTACGTAATTGTAACAATTTGAAACTTCATTTTCGTATTAAAATTATCTATGGTGTATAATTTATTATGAACTTCTTAAGCTACTTAGTTTACGGAAACAAAGTGTTTATGACAATTCGGGCGATTGACAGTGAATGTCGAGGAAGTACTACATGCACCATGTCGATTGAGTAGGAACAATTGTAAAATTAATGAATCAATTTGAAATCACGTGATTTCAAGATTTTGATCTCAGATTGGTCCGAAGTGAGTTGATTAAAATGCATAGAAAAAATGTAAATTCCATTATAAAAACTGTGCAATGCAATTAGAAAAACAAATCATATAAAATGCATCGTACAATGGCATAAAAATGCATTAACGATCGTGGATAAAATATGGAAATACCAAACATCGTGTTTCATATAAAAGTGCGAATCTGGTATAAAACATGACTAAAAATAGGTATAAAAGTGAAAGTGGACTCGTCGAACGATGTTTTTAGATTTCAAAACAAACGCGTCACACTGAAAATACAATGATTAGAAAGTAATTCCTATTAATAATCGTATCAATAAAATACAATAAGTACGCCTTCTTCGTTAAACAGTCTTTAACCTTTAACCATTTGTCAATAAAAAATATATCATTTCTGTACAAGATTAAACCGTAAAAATGCACTTCCCGTGGTGCTGCGATCGCCCGAATCGCCAAATCTTTGATTTCTCGAAACTAAACGAACAATAATATCTCCCAAATCACTAAGGGCTTAACCTACAATGCTCTTCGAACAAACTCCTTTTGTTTCGTTAAAATTATCAACAAATAACGAGGTATATTAACTATCTATCGTACACCGTTCAACTTATATAATATACAAATCCTACGTAAAGTACAAATCGGATTATCCTTCGAGATGCGCAGTCTCAAAGTTGGCGTCGAAATGCGAATCGCGATGTCATATCCGCGATGCAAATTGGACGATCGTGTTTTGAGCGGTGAAGAAATGACCTCGTTCGTCCAGGACCAACGCGAAATCCAATAAAACCTCGACGTATAATCCTAAAACTATCATAATCGTGTCGCAAAACAAGCGCGTTGGCATCGCGGGTCACGATCTTTACGTATTACAACGACGCACTTCGAATTATATATAATAATATAATAATACAAAAACGCTTTGGTTATTTTTCTTGTCATCGACGGTAACCGAACGTGGAACAAACTGGCAGTTTCGCGGGT
Source organism: Psilanteris sp. ZL-2020 (assembly GCA_022817085.1). Taxonomy (NCBI): domain Eukaryota; kingdom Metazoa; phylum Arthropoda; class Insecta; order Hymenoptera; family Scelionidae; genus Psilanteris; species Psilanteris sp. ZL-2020. The sequence continues at coordinate 17,680 of JABFQC010000864.1, forward strand.
TTTTCGTGGTCCATCCGAGTGGATACAGATATTCGTGAACTTTGTCCGTAATCTAAGCTATCATGATAAATAGATTGGAAGAGAGAAATATCTAGGCCACGCGGTTGTGGTGTACAATGTCTGTTTTTTTATTTCTTTAACTCGCTTGGGATTGAATAATAGGGGCACCCCGATGCTGCAACACGGATGCTGGTCGAGATTTCCGGTTGCCGGCTGACACGGCAACGACCGCCGCTTGTTGTTGGTGCGGTTGATTGATCTGCTGCATGATCCCAGAGTCACGCTTCGGCACTTCCGGTGGCGATAAAAGCACCTCCGTGTACTCCCTAATCAAATTGGCTATCTGATAGGCCTGAAAAATAAACATAACTGATAATGAAAATTCCTAAAAGGTGAAGAGGGGGGGAATAAAAATAAAATAATTTTATTCGTCAATTTTTTGTTATATTATTATTGCTATTATTACGACTTTGTATATTATTTATTCTACCTGAGACGTTGTCAAAATGACTTTGCTTTGCTTTTTGTTAGTTCCGGTAATGATCATGAGGCAGTTGACAGCTGGATTGTAGCTTAAAATACTATTATATTCATAAGTGCAGAGAGCGTTTCGGGACCGGTGCTCCAACAGGTGGAGCCCTTTCTGATCGACGGCCAGCCATAGCACGCGCGGCCAGTTTGACGTGAACGACTGCATCACGTCGAATATCGTGGCTTTGTGCAGGGGCCAGGACTGAATTAGATTCAGGAATGCCTTTTTCGCTTCCGGCGGGGTCATCCCACGCAGCGACTGATGGTGCTGCACAACTCCCTCGATACATAACCCGGGAACCATTCTCGACGGCAGGCAATGACCTCCGATCGCGCGGTATTCTTGACCCCCCGACACTTCCTGGCAGTCACCAAGTTCAAGTTGAGACTGGAGCGCAGTTAGCATCATCTGTGAAATTTAAAAGTCATTTGTCAAGGTCGAATACAAAGGTTCAAGTTTTCTGATTCTGATTAACTACAGAATATTATTATACATAATAAATTATTATTATTATATATATCATTACGTTTTATTTGCATATATAAACGTCATTTGTGAGAAATGTATTTTATAAAAGTTTATTGTTATAAAGTCAAACGTCAAGTTCAAATACCAAGGTCAAACCTTTATGTCGTTTTAACATGTTTTTTTACACATTAGATGTATAGTAAATCAGACTTACAGCTTCTTTTTCAGTGATAGGAAATCTGTCCGCTCGTAAATCATGGAGAACCTGGTGATAGAGTAACTCCTTTTCGACGGGGTCATCCAAGTTCATGAACTGATCAAGGAACAAGTGTTTCTTGAACAGGAAAAAGTGGTGTGCGTGTTTCCTTTGTGCTTGGTTCGCCTGTTGCGCGGCGTTCGCCGTTCTGTATCTCTCCCATTTGGACATGACCTCGGCAATTTTCTCTTCCGGAACCAGCGAGCGCTCGGACGATCCAAGTACCTCATAAATCGCGTATCCTGAAATTTATCATACAAACTTACAATCATAAACGCGAACCAATATGGCATAAAGCATAAATATTATGAAAAAAATGAAACTTTACACAATCCATATCTTATATTTATAGATGAGTTACATACTTGTAAATAAAATACATATAAATATCTGTAAATATTACTTAAAAATACTTGTAAATTATACATTATTAGAAACAACAATTGTACCTTTAGCAGATTCCTCCAAGCCAATTTTGGCCTTGATAATTTCCATGACGTCCCTAGCTGTGGCTGATGGATGGAATTCAACAGCATGGTACTGACCATCCATAAAGTGGAATCGCGCATAAATCGGCCTTCTATTGATGGTGCACATAATTTCTTCCCTACTCGGTGGCCATTGTCTTCTCCTGGTACCCTGGGTCTTATACAAACATTTCTCAGCGAATCTAGCGTATTTGCCCTCCTCAGTAACATAGTCACTGGCGCATCTCTTCAAATGGGCCATCAAGTACTTTCTAATGATCTTTTGGGGTGGTAGAATAACAGAACATGCCAAGGACAACAGCGCCCAGTGTCTGAGGTTCACGCGACTGTTCGGATCAGGATGATCGGTGGTCTGTTTGATCAACTGGAGGAACAGTTCGCCCAGCAAAACCTCCTTTCTCATGCACCTGTACATAACCGTCTGGATCAAGTTTACGTGTTCGTCTTCCATACGTCTCACTGTGTCCCCATTCTGACCTAACCCAGCGTAGGTCAGAATCAATTGGAACACAGATAAAGCGACTTGTTCCTCCGGATCCTGAAGCTTAGACAAACTTTGAGATATGTTCTGTCTACTGAACGCCCAGAAACCGTAATGGAAGCCTGTATAGGTCGCGCCATGATCAGTCGTGTTGCCGTGTTCTTGTCGCAGTTTTTCTATTCTATGCTTGGACAACCTGCGCAGAGTGTTCCGTAGGAATCCTCCGCCAGTATCCTGTGGCTTGCGTAGAATCTCAGAATCTACGAGAATTCGTCGACAGTTCACCAAATTGTGATAGAGCCTGATTCGATCTTCGTTAGTGATACCTTTGACCTTCTTGGTGGGAGCCTCGTTCTCGGTTATCCAACCGGCCAGGGCCGAACAGTAGCTAACGATCAGACTACCAATTTCGTTCTTTTGCTGAGTTTCGAATACATAACACTTGTGCGAACTATCGGGATTGTGGCGCAATAGGGATATGGTGATGAAGGAATCACTTGGGTCCAACATTATACTTTCAACGTCATGATAATTGTATTCCACTAAGACAAATTTGTCTTCCGGCTTAATTAGCATGAAACCGTCACTGTGGATGCCCAGAATGAGTTCGTTGCCATAGGACCAGTAGCCTCTGTAGGTCACATTGAACATGGTGGTTCCATACATGGGATACTGCATCACGCATGACAGGTACAAAACCTTTGCCGTTAATTCTGACCTTCCAGCGCCATATTCTCGATGAGCCTGGGCAATGATTGGGACCCAGACGTCGTCTCCTCGAGCACGACTGATTCTGTAGGGCAGAAAACTGTCAACTTCGCTGTAGTAGTCTAAACGGTCGTTATCCTTGGGGTCACCGAGCATCACCTGAGCTTGCAGACCAGCTAATTGAAGAGCAACTTTTTCGGATACAGGGAATTGATCGCACTGAAATAAAAGGAAAATTTGACGACACTTTGTAGATTTAAAAAAAAACGATGAATTTCTTTTTGTTGGAATTGAAAATCTTAATTATTTTAACGTATGAAATGAAATGACTTATTAATGTTCAGCTGAGAATAATAAACCAATTGGTCACTTTCAAATATTATGTTAGTTTTTCTTAAATAGATGATATGTATTAAGATCAAGTTTGAGTGGAAGAATAATTTAAATGATAGGCTGATGCTGTACCTTGACTATATTATAAACAGCTTGAGCATAAAGCATGTTTACTTCTACAGGATCTTGAGATAATTCACGAGTATTGCGGAAAAGTCGTCTCTTGAATATAAATCTGTTATCACCACTACCGAGGGTCGGATTATTACTTCGACGAAGTGTGGAGAAGCCGGATTGAGACATGTTTAGTTTGCACTGTTTCCTGTGAAATTATTTAAGTTAATAATTATTTCTTAAATACAATTATATGTTTAAATTTAATAACAAACATTATTACTCATTAAATTAAAATACATTATAAAATATATAGTCTGTTAGATTATGTAACATTTTTATTTAATTAAATTTAATTTTATGGTAATTATATTTTATCCTACTTTTTAGAATTATACAAAAATAATTAACATTTTACATAAACAAAAATCTGTATTATGACAAAATTTAATTGATTGAATAATTTATTATTTGAAATACTACTTATTTATTATAAATTAGATTATTTACATTTCAATAAAATTTATTAAAATGACACGTTTAAAATATATTATAATCTTAAAATTTCTATAATTATACAATAATAATTAAACAATTTTCAACGAGACTATGGTTCTATAAATTAGTTTAATTGCAATTCGTCAAATGTACTCTTGCAATACAATTTGTTAAATTTTTATAATAAAATTTAAAAAGATAAATACAAATTAAGTTTCATTTAATATTTATTTCGTTTATTTTATTGATCAAATAAAAATAAAACAATACAAAATGAACATTTTAATAATAACTTTCTTTCTATCTGTAATATTACTATTTTAATATTACATAATAATTAATTATAAGATTACCGGATAATAAGTTAATTCTTAAACTTATAATGTTCATTGTATTATATATAATTTGTTCATTTCATCAACATTAATTCAAAAAATTAAAAACAATTAAGCAATCATTAAACTAATCCAAACAAAATTAAAACATAATCAAACTAGTTAAAATAATTACTGACTATCTTTGTGCAAACTGCAATATACTATATAAAACTTTATAAAATGATCTGTGAGTGTCTCTTTGTAAACTCTTACAATTTTTAGCGTGTTAAATGTGAGACACTTCGAATCATTAAACTGATCAGTAAATCTGTTAATATTGTTGTTTTATATTACTTAAATATCATAACATCGTTTTTTGTACATTAAATCATGATCTTACATTTCCCAAGCAGCAATGACGTCATACAAATAATCATGAGCACGAACATGTTCTTCTCCATCCGGTCTACACTGGTATATGGCCCAACCTTCCAAGGATCGGAGACCTAATTTCTCTGCCAATTTAGCAACGGCATCAGCGGCTGTATCAGTTGGATGAACATCAATCGCTTTCGTTCGTCCATCCAGGAAGAAGAACCGACAAACTATAGTTCCTAATCTCCGCATAGCTGCTATTTCTACTGTTGAAGGTGGATACTGTCTGCATGACACTTTCATATTTTTGCAGTTATCCACGCACCATTGCACATACTGACGAAGCTTCCCTTCCAAAGCCAAATTCTTTTTTAAAAAGGATAAAAAATACTTATACAACAATTTACTAGGCTGAAAGGCAACAATAGCCAGACAAAGCAGAAGCCAAACTCGCTCCGACCATTCAGGGTTTGGATTGTTTGTCGCTTGTCTGGTACGTTAGAATAAAATTGCATCACTAAGC
>JABFQC010000865.1:0-22767 GCA_022817085.1 Psilanteris sp. ZL-2020
ATGCAGAACGGCTAGACACTTCGGTGGAAGATTTGATCTTCTTTGTTGCGAATAAAAAGTCGAGATGAAACATAGGATGAACGCACCACCTACAGACGCAACACCGCCGTACAATGAACCGATGCATGTCAAGTTTATAGCATTTATCCAAACGCTGCAAAATACTAAGTATTGCTCACTGCTTGTTGTTTTAGATACGGACGTTGTTCTTGAAACCACAATCGTTATAGGTCATGAAGCACTAAGAAAATAGCTACCACAAAACATAACTCTGCATCTCTACTTTTGCCACAATAAAAATCGATAAAAATCGCAAAGCAAGGTTAGAATTTCACTCGAGACGAATTGTTTTTAATTTATATTATTTTATTTCATAAAATAGTCGAGCGAGTTAAATTTGGTTTATAAATAATATTAGGTCCGTTTTGAATATAAAGATTTTATTTTGTTCAATGATTATATGACATTTAAATAATCAAATAAGAAGGTTAGTTTATATACAAACTGTATAACACATGCGTATATTAAAATGCATATTAATAACCATTTGTATATCAACCTGTTATATTTTCATTTATATAATCAAAATGGCAGTGCATACAGGAAATGACCACAAAAAAGAGAAACGCTGGTATTGTATGATTTAAGTTTCGGTAAATTAGAAAGATGATACGTTTCGATTAGGTGGATTATTAACAGTACTGAATAAAAAATTCAAACGATGCGAAGCTCACGGGGTAATAAAATTTGCATATTTCAAAAAGTGCCAAACTAAAGCGCCGTGCGTTCACCAATCGGGCTGTATTTATCATTCATAAAAAGTCAGCGTGTGTAAACAAGATTTCTCGTATATCAATCAAAACCAAAGATGTTACACGAGAAGTATTTAAATGGCGCAAAACGAGGTAACGTGGATAAAGGGTATCCGTAAATTTGTGGTAAAGATGCGAGCCACGAGCCGATCACTCTGCTAGCATTGACATTATTTAGCGAAACATTGGCAATAAAATATTTGCGGCTTGGCATTTTGCAAAACGGCTGGAAAGTGATATTTGATGCTCGAGCGCGCGCAAAACAGAAGGTATGAAAAAGGCATTGATTAACGCTGCCGCGCTCGGGTAACCGTCTCATATAGGCCACGATATTATTTTGCAGTAAAGCTGCACTCTGAAATATTATCCTCTCCGATCGAAGCGACCACACACGCGGTGTTACTTGACTACGTAACGCAACGAAAAGTAAACAAAAAATGCACGTTCGAGAAAAAGGAAAAAAGAAAAAAAAATTACGTGGGGAAAAGAAATGAAACGTTTGTTCACGTGCAACAAACACATTGTTGCCCCGGACCCATGCAAAGATCGATGACGGTCCTGTAGTGGACATCGGTTGTTGGGTACACCGGTGCATCTGGCACTGTATATAAATTACAGCGCTGACAACGAGCCGGACTATGGCTTTGGATTGAGAGGCACGAATATAAGTCTTCTGATAAATGTTGGCGAGGGAAATCAATGAACCCGTGGAGAACTTATTTCTTTTGTGTGTTTACCATAGAGTAATGAAGTGGGCACAAAAACAAACGACGAGCATAGGAAGTCGGCCTAATATGGACACTCGGCCGTATAAGGCGCGCGCGTTCGATCCCGCTTAAAAATAATGAGTTCAATTTTGCTAGGATGCGGCCGGTACGGGTCTCCAGCTGATAATGATGAACCGCTTGTTTGTTTATATCAAGCCCCGCTTGATTGGTTCCGCAAAGGTTGGCCCACTTTTGGTCTTGCGCTTTCGGACGCGGAGAAAAAGGACGGCGAGGGCTATGCAAAGCAGCAAAGCCGCTTTTCATATTCTTCAGCGATCTCTCCGTAGTTGAATTTTTCGTCTGTTTACATGTCATTATGAAATACCAACTAGCGGGCGGGCGAAGCGGGTCGCGCTCGCAATTCAACTTTCAATTAATAAAAGTCAATGTAAAAATATTTCGCGGTCCAAATAAAGACATAATTACTTTCAGTTTAGTCCATAATTAGGTTCGAATAATGATTCAATTACGAAAACGATCGTCTAAAAAGTCATTATATACAAAATAGAGTCTAATAAAAAGTAACTAAAAATGCATCGATCATACTCCGATTCATTATAAATGACGGCAACTGCTTATAATTAACTTAACGTTTCTTCCACTCAAATCTTTTCCCCCGAGTTCAAACTGTTATTCTGTCGTAATCAATGTACATTTAATGGAATCTTTTTTAGGTATCCCTTGTTAAAATCGATCACATAAGCTCAATTTCCCAAACAGGATTTAAACGTATTCAATTTTAATTGGATTGGATTTGGCTTACCAACTTCATAACGTTCGCGAATGTTGGAAAACAAAAAACGCGTTATTAGAAGAAAATATCAAAATTAATCTGAAAACGATTTCGAACATTATGATTATTGTTAACCTTTCATTCGAGAATAACGGTGTCTGAGGATGACGTAATTAAAATAATTGCCTTATTTAACATTTAGTTAAATCCGATTGGTCAAATATTATCTCCGTTGATTTTTCGAGATGCGCGTTATGAACGTACATAGAGCGTTATAAAGTTTCCTGTAATCGAAAGGTCAATCGCATTGGCGAACACTTTTTTGACATTTTACTATTTGCTCTGCGACATTAAACCCATTAAGAATGCCATACATGCGTTCATTTTTTGAATCGAACGAATTTAAACGAATTTAACTACGCGCCGAGCGCCGACCGTTTAACTTGGCTGCGCGGCTGTCAATGAGATTCCGCAGCGAGAGCCGTTTCATTAATACCGGTAGAAAATTGGCTTTCATTACGCGGCCGGTGCTTATTATTATCCAACGAATATCGAGACGAGCGATAAAAAGGGAACGTGGTTTGCGATCCACGGAGCGTCGTCGTAGGTGGATTAGCTCCCGGAAAACGAGTCCGACACAAAACGAACGGCGAAAGAAGTAATACCGGGAATGAGTTTCCTCCTGACATAACGGTCCGTGTTCTCTTTGATCCTCAATTGCGATGACTTGGTTAACTGCTTGCCACTGAGCAATGCTAATTATTCGGTCGGGGAACAATTGCGACACTCGAAACTCATTTTTCGAAAGATAATGAGATGCTGGTAATGATATGCGCGCTTTAATGTTTCATTCATGTGTTTATCGCGAATAAACAACACGTAACCTTATTCGCGATAATCGCCTTAATTAATTGACATAGTTGTAAATTACGGTCAAACCGTTTTGCAGTAATTGATTGGATGTAGAATTATGGTCTCGGAAAACGCCGTTTCCACAAATGACCGAGCCGCGTCGTCATTTTTCCAAGCCACTCTCGGCTTTTTTCTAGCAGCATCCTTGGATGCTGCCGGTTCGCGCGCGCAATTCAAATATTGCGCGATGAGTTAATTAAGGAAGCCGCGCGCCGCCATTAGTTATCGGAACAAGGAAAAACTAATCGACGAGATAGTTTGTACGTTACGATTTAAATAATCGAGCGACGCGTTCGTAAATTGCGCCACGCGAGTCGACCGACCGAGTTGTAGGTTGCGAACGAATATGTTATTATAAACCCGTGAGTTGCGTTGGTTGATAAATAAACAAACGACGAAATAATGCACGGGCGTGTATCAAGCTTCAGATTCGTACTGTTTTTACTTGTCACAGCGCCAGCCACGAAGGATGCATTTGTCCTTGGCAAACTTAATGTATTGTCTACGTGACTTCTGCTATAGGTAAAAGATAAACTGTAACCCGGGATAAGGTAAGCCGAGGTGGATAAAACGTATTTGCGAGCAAGAAGCCCTCGATAAAAAAACTCTCCATTCAGCGTTGTTCGTCGTATTTTACGACTTTATTCCATGACATTTGCATATCGATTTAAAATACAAAATGCCGCTTCCATTCCAGTTTTCACATTCAACAAACGACGCTTTTTATGCCGTTGAATGACTCGCTTGTATTATTTCATTCTCGCCTAATTTGAAAAAGTTGATCAATTTATCGTTTGAATAAAAAATTATCTACTTTGAAACAGAAATCCGTTCATTCATGTCTGCTCAAAAAATGTCTCAATCGGCATTCTAGGAAGTCGAATAAAGCTTTTACAAATACAAGCTCTTAATTCTCATAATTTATATAAACAGATATAAAACTCGCCTTTGTCGAGATTAAAAAATGCCAAATAGGGTAAATGCGTGAGTTATTTATTATCTTTAAAGATGATCGAATGAAAAAATATAGCGCACAATTTTACCAAGTTTAACAGACAAATTTAAATCTAATCATAATTGTAAAGCAGTATTCATTTTATGAAGATGCGCAACGAAACTGTTATTACCCACAATGAATATTCAAAGTCATTATGACGCGGTATTATGATTGTAAATTCATGAAGTCGATTACATGACAGTAGTTGTTTCGATCACGATACACGTTTTACACTTTGTTCCTTTTTTTAATTGCTATCGATAATCACAAAGATATCATGCTGCGCCGGAATTACCGTTAGCTCGTACCAAGCTTACAACTGGTCACTAGAATATTTTTTTTTATGCAAACTAATGTTAAATTGGACACTAATGTAATGCACGTTGTAGCGAAAAATATCATTTTAAAATGATTCTCCTGATTGCATTGATTAAATCTTTGTCGGAAGATACTACGAAGATAATATGTGTCAATAAAGAACAAACCTAAAGCGGAGATCTTTGATTATGCTTTAATAACAGCGATATCCGAGAGAGATACGAAATAAATATACGGTTAGATTTTAGCATTGGACGTTGCTTAGATGCAACAGCTGTAATAATAGAAATTAATAAATTAAATACCAAACAAAAACTGATCTAAACTCTCGATCGACCGAGCGACGCTCCGCGAGCTCAATTTTTGCACACAAACTAATAGCTAATTTGCCTTCCGTACACATACTTAATCACACGCCATTTCAACATTTTCATATATGCGTTCTTCTGCATCATCGTCATAATTCATTTCTCGGAAGAAGACTGAACTTGTAATTATCTTTCTCGCTTGGGTGCAACCTTGGCTGAATCGGACTCAAATATCTACCATAATTGCTAATTTACGAAATTCTTAGTCGAAAAGTTGTTTAGTCGAATATTTACGATAATAATTATACGTACTGGCTTTATTATGATTTTTATAATTATTTAACCAACCTTTGATACTCGTTTATTATTAATTTGTAAATAATAATTTGTAATTGTTATTTGCAAAGTATAGTCATTTATACACTGAGGAAAAAATATTTAACAATTTACTATATGATATATCAAAAGTAGACGATACGTGAAAACACAAAAAAATTACTACATTATATAGCAATTTTTCTTGTATTTTCATGTATCGTCTACTTTTTTTTTCTCAGTGTAAATACTAAAAATAAATAGTATATATATTACATAATAAATTGTTGGTCAAAAATACACGAACGGTAATAATTATCAAGGAACGAAATTTGAAATAAAGGAATTACATTAATCAACGTTTTGATCAATCTTGAAATTGCAAAGCCAAAGATTATTTGTGGTCTTTTAAATGAATATGTCATTTAAAATGATGAAAAAGTCACTCTCTAAATTCAGTGAAATTAGAATTAAATTTAAAAAAGTCATACCACTCTGCGTTAATATTTAGTACGAAGATTAAACTTTGCACGAAGCATACAACATTATAATCATAAAACGGCATAAAGAAATATAATTAGCATCAATTACATTTGAGTTTAATGGTTGTAATATTGCTTCTAAAATATAGTTCAATATTCCGTCTTGATTAAAATGTCATTTAATGAAAATGTCGCGTTCACAGTATGCCGCCACGTATAAATAAGTGCATTTATGACGGGAAGATCTACTTAATATGAAACGAATTCCGGATGAACGTATAATCTCATATATCTGTAATCAAAAACGAACACGAACAAATTGAATGGAAATCCATGTTATATAAACCATCCGGCGTACTGTTACTTCTGAACGTATTTTACATAAGAGCATCAGCAGGATAAATTGCACCATCAACTAGTTGTAACTGTTGCGGATGTCCAAAATGATCATGATATAGGTGAAAACTTGAAGAGAGGTCAACTGGTAAAGGTGATTTGAGTTCAACGCAAAGTATACTACATCATCGTGCGCCACTAAGAGGCTGCCCTAAGGTGCCATATGGAGAAATATGAACAAGCATTAGACGGCTTTAGCGATATTTTGTATTTGCCCGCGCTGAAATTTCACCCGCGATACATAGTTGTTCGTCTCAGCGGGACAATAACAATGACGGATTTATGAGTTGTAACTAATGGATAAAACTGTCTGTGTCTTCTTTACGTTTGACGACTGTCTCATGGCGTATTTCACTGTCTACGCTAAAGTATATCTACATCAAGCTGCCAGGTGTTTCACTCAACGAAACGACGCTTCGACTCGACGGCTTAAGCTTCAGTCATTTTCCATGTAGGCTGTTTTTTGCGATTTTGGATCTATAGTTAATTCCAACAGACGTCATAGTCGAGCTTGAGTTGTGCATTGTAGCGTAAGGGGAGTGAAAGTGCTTGTTATAAATTCGAATTTCGGACTTTAGTCATGGATTTGCTCGCATAAGTCTACGTGGCGAAAGTTCTTCGCTGATAAGTATGTAGGCTAGCGATTTAATTTGAACCGCATCAAACCAAATGAATTAATTTTTATTTGGATCGCGTGCTGGCCGGCAGTTAATTAAGTGTTTACAACCGCGAGACTAATAAAATGGCAACTTACGTACAATCGTACTGATCATATTTTGGAAATTAATTTTCGTGTTATCAGGCAAGGTTATTTGGTATAAGGATTTTGTAACAGTATAATTTATTTAAGTATTTGTAATGTATCTTTGATTAATATCAGGGGAAAAAATTGTGTGTCCGATTTGGCAATTTAAGCGTATTTATAAGAATTTATTACCCATTTCAAGAAAACAGCACTCATATTATTATACAAATTTAGTTTCAGTATAGTGATTGAATAAATTGATATCTGAAATGGTTATAATTAACTATTTAAATAATAATATTTTTATTGATCAATGAGCAATGTTTGGCTATTCAACTAAGCTTCAGAGAATACTATTTCGCATTTTTGACAGTTGTAATAATATATATTCTTATTTCTACACTGAAAGAATTGATCTTACAAATTTTACCAAACTAAATAATAAAAGCAGGAAAAGTGAGCAAAAATGTAAATAAATGTTAGACTACATCATTATTTTTATCATTTGTTTGGTAATATTTGACATATTTCTAGAATTTTCTAACCATAATTTATCATATTATTTACATTTTTGCCTATTTCTCCTATTCATGTAAAAAAAACACAAACGGCCCAAGCTTGGCCCAATACTGTCGACGGTTGGCTGACCGTTAGTTGCCAACGGTTTGCCAAGATCGGCATCCAAGGTTGAGCCAAGCTTGGGCCGGTCGTGTTGAACTGGCAGACCACAGATTTTTCTACATGGGTACTTTTATTATCTAGTTTGGTAAGATTATTTTTTTCAGCGTATAACAACTTTACATTGTCCTTTTAGTAAAACTTATTCAATATATATATTGATACACAGAAATATATTAAAATACTAAAATATTATTAATAAAGCACCATATTTTCGAGCTAAATTAGGTAGAAATATTATGTTAATTCAATAATTAACATTTCTCACTGTATAAAATATGGATGCGAAGTATAAATTATCGTATTCATATATTAAACAACAAATTTCTACTAATCCTTAGAGTTTTTAATTTAATTTAATTCAACAATTTCTATACTGAAATATACTTAAAAACATACGAAAGAAGGACAGTGAAAAAAGCTTGTTTGCAATTTAATATTAACATTGCAACTAGAAGTTTAACTCGAAAATATTTCCCCTGTTCTTATATCATACAAATATATATTTTAAAATGTCTCTGAGCATGATTTATGCGAACGAATTTTACCATAATTTATGACTGACTGGTAAACCTTCGACAGATCGAAATCAAAGAACAAAATACATCGTGGCTATTCTGCTTTAGCAAGGCCTAATATTCTCGACAAGCGAAGACTTATATGCGAGCAAGAAATATTGTATACAAGGTTTAACATCCTCGATAACAAAGATTCGATGGATCTGTAAAGCTGACTACCGACGCTAATTCATGCGCAATTGTAATTGAAAGCAGTGCCCATGTATACACTGTCAAAAGTACGTTTGGCTGGCTCAAAGCACACTGACGCATGACCTTTCCAGTGTAGCAAAAACTGGCACCGTTCGTCTTATTCACAAAGACTGTATAAAATTGACAATTGACCTTTGTATTCTCTTGTCAATCGCGGCGTACGTTTTTCATTTTATACAAAAACAAAAAAAAACGTTCCTTAAGATGAGATACGTGAGAATTTTAATTACAAAGAATTAGAAGTGTTAATGATTCACACTTCGGTTATAATTTATTACAAGCGAATCATTTTTTATCAAACGCAATATTTGAAGAGCTAAACAAGAAAGTGTAATTAGGAAATGTGAGTGATGACATTTGAATGTGTTTGTGAAACTATAACGTGGGACATGCATTAATTTTGAAATCATCCTTTTGTTCGGCATTTAAATCCAAATCGCGGTAAAAGAGTGTTCGAACGAATGATCTTTTAAAAAGTTGACCGCGTTTTTCGTAATATTTTGGTGGCAAAGCGTGCCTAAATAAATTTCTCGAATAAGAACGAAGTTTAAATCAAATTGAGAGACTGCAATTTTACAGCTTCTAACTGAATTCGAGACTATTTCATTGGTGTGTTTCTTCCTTACATACTGCTTTTGAATATTTCTGCATTCCGTGACGGAATTAATCGTCTCGACACTTTTTGTTCTACAAAATAACATTAATAACACAACCCTTGATTTAATTTACGCCCATTACCGAAAAATTCTTTTTTGCGCGGTCCATTTTGGTGCAGGCCCGCCCATTCTCAAAAGCTATTCTACTTTACTGCGAACCGACGTACTTCGCCGAATGCACGGGTCTATCGCCTTTGATAAGTTATTTTAATGAAAGGATCTCGTCAGTCTATCCTGCCGAACTACAAGGACCCGCAAAAAGCTTATCTTCCCAGACCCATGACATCATTCCACTAGCCTATTTAGCATTTTTTGTGAGCGTGCGCACGCAACGATCGCGAATCGGTGTCGGGTGGTTGTATGGACGACGCATGCACAAAGCGGCGCTTGGTTTAATTACCCCCCGTAAATATCTATTTCGAGCGATTTCGATCTTCCTTATCAGCAAGTAGTAAAGCGGTTGATTGCGCGCGCGCCATAACCAGTAAATAACGTCAATAAAGACGCACTATCACGTACACACCCTACGCCACGCAGCCCGTATGACGGCGCTGAAAGATTTACGCAACTAAGCCAGTCGTAAATCAAACAACGTATTGTATTATAGCCTTACCGCGCGATCCGAACGATCCCCGCTCGCTGCTAAATTGTACACTTTGTTCCTATCTTGTATACTATAATTTTATATACATGAATCAAAATGATATCAAAATCTTCGTACGTCTGTTTGAACTTGGCGCACAAACGCTGTACCATTCGCAGCGCCCCAGGCAACACTCGATCGTACGTTATTCTTTAGATCAATAACTGCTCAACAGAAATGCCAAGAATTATTGCGGTTACAGGGCCGTACCATTAAAAGTTTAGCGCCAGGATAAATTTCACTCGTCGGGCGTTTGCTAATGAATCAAATCAGCCGAAAACAAAGAACTCGGAGCCGCACTTTTTGCACCCGAGCTCAGGCGAGAACATTATCAAGTACCTTTTTATACAGCTTTCATTTGAAATTATACGAGCGCCAATTACCGGACGAGACCGGACTAGTCGCACCAGTTTTTGTAACGTATTGTACACAAGATGTTTTAACGCCACATGAATATATGGGGTAAACTTTATACAACCCAAGTACCGAGAGCGTTTTCATCGGTTACGACCTTAAATTTTAATGGCCGCGTATTTGCAACAATTCGATTAATTAGCCGCAGCTTCCGGCGCTTCAGGCGATGTGAAAATATCGTCGGTTGCAACGCGATTCCAAAAAAAAGCTTAAAAATGAGGGCAATTATAATTCTGAATGAAAAGAACGAAACTGAAAGCATGAAGAGAAAGCAAGGCATAATAATTGAGTATTCATCATTATGTTATTAGTTTTTATGCTTTTTGTCAAGAGTTCAGTCGACTCGATTGAATGAGTCGAATGCAGTTCTGTTACCCAATCGTATTCATATCGTCAAAAAAGTGTTCGGTATATGCATTTAGTTTATATAGTATACAATCGTTATGTTTCTAACATTTACCAACTTTTATGATATATCTATTGTTCTTAATTGTACAATGTTTAGCAAACTCGAAAACAATGTCTACAATTAAACACAAACTGAGCTTCCCCCTAACAATTTTACTGTCATTAAATTACAAAACCAACGTGATTAGTTTAATGAGCAGACACATCAAATGATTTTCAAACTTTACATTTTATTGCAGATATTTCTATTCAACTGACTATATCACTATCTATAAATGATTATGAAAAAGAATAATGAAAACTATGCAAATCTTCCATTGATATGTTTGTAGTTTTATGACCAGTAATATTAACATTTGACATATTAAAATTAATATATTGCAATGGTTCTTTAATTTGCTCTTACTACAGCTATATAATTATATAGGAAAACAGTAAAAACGTACAAATTTGCTGATTCATATCACTTCATACACTAAGTAATAGTTTTATAGTAATATTTATAATGTTTTAATAAAAACTTAAGTAACAATCAGCCAAAGTCATCTATTCGAAAGCCGGTAAAAAATAATTTTCTACTATTAATATATATTTTCAGTTACAAATGTACTCTCTAAATTTGAATAAGTATACATATTCGGATTTTGTGAAGAGGTCGAATCTGGACTTTTTCAATAAGTGTATATTCACTTACAATAAATGAATTTTGTTGTAATGTAACTTATTGTAAGTGAATTCAATTGAATTATTATATTGAATGTTTTAACATAACACTCATTAACAATATTAAAAACAAAGATTAAATAACAACACTATATTGGAAAGAAATGTTTTAGAAGTGATTTTCAAGTTACGACATGTTCTTTAATACTAATCTGTTTATAAATCCAAATGAAACAGTTCAAGCGGTTTTAAAACATAACGCTGATAAGTGCTCCAAATAATATTTCAAAAATGATGCTTATAGAGCTTCTCTTTTAAAGGTGAATCGTCTAAATCTGTTCGCTTTTGAATAAACACAATTAAATCGATAAAGGTAAAATAGTTTGAAATATCTGCAAAGTATATAACTGACTTAGTAGTCGGACTTTGACTAGGCAAGGCAGAGTTTAACTTGTCATCGACGTCCGGCTTTGAACAGGGCGATGCAAAATGTCGAACGCGTTCTAAGCACACTCATTGGCTCGGGGACGCATAAAGGCCTACCGTAGATGTTTCCTAGGCTCACGTTAGAATATTGCGTTCCGCGTTCGTTGAAGCGTTACCATTACTTTACTCGGCGACAATAAATCTAAGCGTGGAATATCAGGTAAAGGAAACCCGGCGATAGTTCCTTATCCTATATATGCAATGCCAAGCGGATAAAGGGAAAAGAAGAGCGTGGAAGAATGACTTTTCTGCGGTAACGAGCTCCCATGTACTACGTCACTTATTTTCTAACAACGCTTGCCTGCCTAAAGTGTACTTGCGTGTGAATGCATGCGCTTCCGCTAATGGCTTTGCTAACAGCAAACAATGACCCACAAAAATGAGTAGCTCGATCGGTCTTTCTTTTTCCAACGCTTTTTCAGAAGTCGTATGTACTTGTCAAACGAAAATAATATGCTCTTCCTCTCGTCGTATATTCAAACGAGTACAAGTTTTGACGTTACTTTTTCAGTCATATTTTTTGTTATCATATTTTGGATGCATTCGAATGAAAAAAGTACTCCGATTTCACTGGAAATGCGATTTAATTTTATTAAAAAAAATGTTATGGCATATACGGATAACTTTAAATAGGTTCTGTTTTGTTTAAATGTTACATAAGTTTAACAGTAATCTACAAGGAAATGTATCATTGAGTAACTTTATTAATGTTAATTAACAAACCTATAAAATTGTATTTCAATTACACTGGAAACATTATTTATATCACAAGAATAAATATGTTAATAAGATTTTTCACGTAATAAGAATTATTTATACAATTTTACAAACCCGTATATTTACTTTATTATATTAATGTAATGAATTTATTTACAATAAATTTGCTTTATCTCCTAGACTGACGCTATTATGTCATAAAGAAAACAACAAAGGTTAAGATTGTATAATATAATTTACTATATTGATGCGAAGAATACTTGATTGCATATATACAACATTTATTTATTTCAATTAACGTCTTCAAGGAACCGGAATTTTTCTGTGTTATAAATATCTTGTAACGAATTTATGAATTTCTCTCGAAATATTCACTACGAGTTTTTGTAATTTAGGTTAACAAAATGCCAATCTGTGAACTGCTCGTGCATTCACGAGTTCCGCGTTTATACATGTGAACATCATTATTTGGTTTGAAAGTTATAAGCTTCCCCTAAGATCACATAACGCTATTATGACGATAGAAATTGAAAGCTAATTAGTGATCGCATTCATTACTTGAATTACTGTCAAAAAATAAGATGCGGTGGAAAAATGTGATAATCGTTTTGTCAGAATTTCTCTCGAAAATGCAGATCCAATTAGAAACGTCTTTTCTAAAATGTTGACCAAACGGCGTTCAAAGTACATAAATACAGTAATTTGTCGCAGTTGGTAAAAAATAAACGATTATTCTCGTTTAAAACAATCAATTGTCTAAAGTTGGCTATACTTTTCTAGCAAAAAATTAAACGAAATAAAAATGTTTTCGTGCAGGTAATCATTGGGATAGCCTTGCGTGTAGAATTCAGCACAATCAGCTGTGGCCAGAGCGTCGAGAGTAGGCGAAAACGAAGCCCTGAACTGGAACACGAATATATCCGCCGGTATTTTCACGGGACTTTCATTTCAAGAGTCAATGTCAGGGTCTGTTGTTGTGCAGCCTTTGGGTTTCTGCTTGATTGCAGAAGGATCGGAGACCTTGAAAGATGTCAGTGTCATGGCTTGACCACGGTATCCCTCGAACGAGGCGAGAACCAGTTCGCTCACTAAACATCATTCGTTTACAAACCATATTAATGATTCGTCTCGATATTTGACGTCATTGATGAGGATCGTCTGCTAACCGCACTCCCAAACTAATTGACTAAAATTGCTTCGAAGCCGTTTATTTGTCCCAATTAATACCTTCTTGGACTTTAATATTGTTTATGCGAAACAAATATAAAAACAACTTTCAAATTCATTTTAATTGCTTATGGTAATATGACTTTAAACGAAGCTATTTGTTTGTTCCAAATAATTTTGGTTTAAAATTTAAAACACTTATTATTAGGGAACAAACAGAATTTAGAGTACTGCGTTTCGCTCGAATCAGTTGTCAATGCTCGCTCCTGTTATAATTTTACTCAAACTGCGATCGTGGGAAAACGAGATTTTCGAATCTTGACTCGATTATATCACTCAAGTACACGGTTTTCTACATTTTATATACAATTTTCTTACTCGCGTCGAACCTCGGCTTAATTGCAATTTTAAACTGCTATATACGAGAACGTTAATGTTTCAAATAATACACGCTAGGTGTGTATTACGAACCAAAATTGATTATCAAAAAAGCAACCCCATTAAAATGATTGTTAATAAAAGCGAAAAATTTAATTTAATCCTTCAAGGTTTTACAAATTCCAGGATATATTTACAGGCTGGTGTTACGCCCATGTATGTTTCGCGAGGATTCTAGGGCGGATCGAAGGCTTAACTTGATTACAATGTTTAAAACGAGCGTTATAATTCGAGACGCTGCTTCGTATATATAAGATATAAAAAAACGTATTATCCGAGGCTTCTCTTTTATACGGAATAGTAATAGTCGAGGATTTGTTTAAAATGGAACTTTCGGCCTTAAAATTGCCAAATTTATTATAAGTCTTACTTTGTTTGGTATTTGACATTTCCATTACATTAGCATATATGCAAACAAGAAGGATACCAATTGTGCGTTCATAAAATATAATGCTTTGTGTAAGAGTTACGACGGTGGCTGGCAGTCGGGCTGACGCATATATACCGTCTGAGTTGGAAACAAACGATGAAAGCTCGAAGAAAGTACCGAGGCCGTGGCAATTACGTTGATGCTGGCCAAACGTGGCGAACGTCGCGCATCCTGCTTTCACCGATTGCCGCTCGAGTACGTCATATTTTTATATTCATTATGATATTAAAGTCTACCGGATCGAACGATTTACTGTTATTTTGTACAATCTTTTTCGTCATCAGCGGACACCCGCGCAAAAAGCACCGAACCCTTTCTTTTTTACTTTCACTTTTTCGTGACGTCCGCGTGCAACGACTATTTTCGAACGACAATTAAACCACGCGCGTTCATTAATAACGCTCGTAGAAATGTGCATCGCTGAGGCATGTGCTTTCTTGTTTCAAAATAACACACAACCGTAGCGTGATTGGGTTGTTGCTCCTGAAACCCGAGTACTCGGTTAAGACAAAGTGGGCGGCTGCTTTCATTGTTAAGAAGTCCGATTGCGTTTATGGTTTGGGACGCGTAGCGAATTATTTAGTAGACGAGCATTCGACCAATGAAAAATTAACAGAAAGCCTTCGTTTGCTCGCAGCAAAAAGTCGTCACGCCGTGAACAAAGTAACGTGATATATAGTTTAAATATTTTTCAAAATGATTTCCTCGAATGTGTTTGTGACTTTTTCGTAAGTCATCGAATCATCAAATTGTGCCGCGTAACGTTTTCACTCGTTTTTTGTTTCTGTTCACACACGCATATGTTTGATTTGGATCAAAAAACGCGCGCTTCCGAGAAACGGCGCTGAATGGGGCGCGATTAGTCACTTTGTTGTTGCGTCAAATTATAGTTTCAATTAATCAACTTCAATTTTTTTATCAGCGCGTAAATTGATTAAAGCAATTTAGAGGCGCAGAAACGTAAATGGCGCGTTCGTGGAACAGCCACTCGAAGAAATGGACCGACGCGTTTAGTCGAGGTGTCATCGCGACCGAGTGCCAATAAATTAAGTAATTTAATATACCGCGCTCGCAGTGATTGGCTGTCAAAGCACCGTCTGTGCCGGCAACTTTGAGGAAACTCTCGTTGGCTAACCTCGTTTTAATCCCATCACACTGTTTCGGCGCGCAAAACCGCAAGCGAGTATTGCGCACGAGATTAATTACAGTAATTCGGTCGGGCGCAAATGATCACGTGTATTGAAGCAACGAAACGAAAAGAAGCCTAAGCCACGCGGTTCGCGTAGTTATAATAAACATTTGATTAGAAATGCAACAATCGTTGCAGCCGTGCAACGTTTTCTTCTGTTTTGGGTTCAAGTATATAGTCGCAATTACGCGCAACGAAGGTGAAACGTTGGTAACATAACACGTAAATGGAGGAGTGAGTAAAAAAGATGGCAATTCCGAGTACGCTAGAGCAGCGAATAGTAAACGGGAGTTGGTGTGTCCTCTTCTTGCCTCTTTCGTCGCGAGTTGCTTCCTCCTCTGGTTCGTCTTCTTTTTGTTCGGCAGATGCTTTTACGGTTGCGTGCGCGTTGAGGAGATCTCCTCATTGCCAAGGAAGGTAGCTCGGATACCAGCGCGGAGTCAATTTTACTCATTAAGGCTAGATTCCTGCACGGAGACTGCAGCCACTCCGAGTGCCGCGAGACTAGATCTCGAGGCGGGATAGCTTTGTTTCTTCGCAATTTTACGCCGCAAACAGGCCAAGAAACGAGATCTAGGGAATTGAGTTAACCCTTTGGCGAAAGAGCGAACAAAAAGGCTTCATTCCGGGCAAATACGTCACTTTTAACTAGCGTCGCATCGCGATTGGCGTTTTTGCAATCGCGTTGCAGGTTTGCCGGGCAAAGATCTTGGCTCGCATAGCTCGGCTTTTTGCAACAATTATACACGAATTTCTCGCGAAATGGAAAACACGTTGTAGAGCCGAGACATTTAAATGCATTCAAAAATGTCAATTTTCAGTGGCGACGTCCGTCGAGATGTTCGTTTGCGTTCTGACAGATGTGTAACTTTATTTCCATTGTTTAAATACAAGAAACGTATTTATATTGTAATTATATGCTCGAAGCCTCGCAGTCGAACCAAGACGTACGGCTCGGCTTTTCTTCGTTCCTCGTTTGACCTTTACCAGACAGACCGACTTTTTATCAATTTTTTTCTTTCTAATACGTTATGATTCACGCGCGTACACACAGGCAACGGTTAATTTATTTAATCTCCGTCCGTTAGGCAACGCGCTCCAAAGCTTTTAACTAATTACGTAATTTATTTTATCTATACCGAAAACCTCAACGACGCGTTGGTTGAAAGCGCCACATTCGAGTCCAAATAGTTTTGCCTCGTACGCGTGAATGCACTTTTTGCCAAATGCGACCAAGCACCGGCGTTGCGTCATTCGACGTTAACATTGTCGAAAACGTAAAAAGACACGACGCTGGAAATGAATAGCGAGACTTGACGCAACAATCAACAGGTTTGCGTGGCGCAACAGGTGTCTCGAGTGTAACGCCTGCCTCGAAATAATGCGCGTACAGCGACGGCGCCGAGATAGCCCTAATATTGTATTCATGGATGCACTTTGTTTTTGTCAACCATTTTGTTCGCGCAGCGCGATGCCGAGATACCGCGGAACACGAAACGCGGCAGCTGGCTTTGCGCTCCCATTCGCGGCTTCCAACTCCATCCGCGCCCGATAATCTTTATTCTATAAAAGATTTATTATGTTTTACGCAACATTCAGAGTAGACATAACAATATATTATGGCCGCTGTTGCAGCGCGACAAAAACAATCGCGCGGCTGCGTATTGTCAAAGACCAATATTTGCCTTTCATTCGAACAAATGCATTACGCGCTTTATTTGCGTCCGACTCGCGGCTTCAAAATTTAATTCAAATTTATAAACAACGCTGTTTAAACGATTTAAACCTGGCATCTTCGTCCGACCAGTTTAATTAGCTGACTCGACCGATTGAAATATAATTGACACAAAATTGATATTACTCGGCTGCAACGGAGCGACGAGACGCCGCTCTTCCCGCTATAATTCCTCGGCAGAGTTATTTCAGATAGGAACGTAATTATCCGCACAGCGGTGAATTTATTAGCGGCGCGCTTATGATTTACGAGTCGTTGGCTGTGCTTTATGCACCCATCGCGGTTGTCTTTGTTCGAGCGGTCGAAATCGTACGCGCTGCGGCGTCGCGCGACCGGATCGGTCATTGTCCGTGCGCGGAATTCGCGAATCATTGAAATTCAAGGCAAATGCGCGCGCTCAGACCGGGAAACGAAAGTAAAATTGGCCGTAAGGTCGAGCCGCTCTCTCGAATTACCGCGCGGGCTTTTTCTTTCGTCGCGGTATATGCGTGGGCTTATCTCGGTCCGTGACCGTCCCGGGCGCGTATTTGATTCGCGCGAATGCATCGTCCGCGGCGAATTTTAAGCAAACTCGCGTTGCGCAAAGCGCGCCGAGAGTCAAATAGGAAATTGATTGTGCCAATACGCCCATTGTGTCGCGGATAAAGGGCGTAGACGTGCGAATTGAATAGCGCAACCGCCGCGACCGCCGCTTAAGCGGACGCAACCGATTCACTTTGCCGCTGATTGATTCGCGTGTAGGCTTATCTTCGGCTCTCTTTCTCATTCGTCTCAATCGGTTCATTAATCAATATTTAACTCCGCAGACTACATTCAAAATTGAGCAATTTTCGCGGCGTTGCGCAATACGCCGATTTTTAGCTCGCGCAACAATTACCTACGTTCCTTATTTCTTCGGCGATATAATAGAACCATTGGATCGCGCGTACGAATTATGGAAACTCGTTTGACTTGGTTAAGAGAACGAGATCGAGCGCAAATCTCACGAAATCTGAGCGGCATTCCGGGGATCGCGCTCGGTAACAATCGGAACGCGGAAACGAACGGGCTTAGAAATCATATTCCCGATTTGTTCGGCAGGCGCTAAAATACAAGCCAATTTGTTATTAGGTTTTTTGTAACGCGCGGTAGCGGAGCGGTAATTAATATAGTTTAGCTACGAGGGATAAAGCTAAATAATGACGGCAATCCAGTTCAATTTGCTATATGGAGCACGACGCTGGCAGGAAAAAAGCCACCCTTAAGATTGCTACGGCTTGTAATGAAGTTGTATAAGAAAGCATAACGCGGCGAGCTGAAATGACTCCTGCGCGCAATGATATCTGTATAAACCTGGATTGTTCAATTTGAAACACTTAAAGGCATTGCGTTATAGATGTAGTACAAGTGCAAAATTAATCACAGACTTATAGACCAAGAGGTAAATTACAAAGCAGCCCTGTATAACCTTGTTAGACTAGTTTAACGAGATCTCTGCGTCACGGGCTCATTTTTCTCCCGCAGACTTTTATTCTCCACGCCCTAGTCATCTGTTTCTTTGGTTATTTGTTTTATTTAGAGGTGTCTTCGCCATTCCATGATTTCCTCGATGCTATCAGGCCGCTGGTACTTTTTACGTCAAGAAATGAAGTTGAATTCTTTTGCGTAAAAATATGTTTATAAAAATCATTAAATGACGTGTACGTAAGAAATAATTAAGTCCAGAGGCGTAATTCAGATATCAAAACTGCATTTCGTGCATTGAACAAAATAGTGGTAATTGTGATGATGAGATATAAAAGTTGTTAAATGCTAATGTAATTTAAATATAAAAAGTAAAATATTTGTAATTTCATTTTTCAACGTTTGTCCTTTTTTATATTACTAATTTTTAACATTAATTTATTATGCAATTAACTTTTTGCTTATATATATAATAAACATTTATTGCTATTTCTAATCTGCTGTACCTCCAGAAATAAATGCTTCAATTATCTTTTAGTTTTCTTGTTTGTAAGTCAAATATTCAAAATTGAATTACCCACTTATTGTTTTATCTTGCAAAACCTTAAATAAACATCAAGAGTTTATTTGTAATTATGAAAATATATACATGTTTGCGGATACTTTGAACGATACTGATACGAGAAGAAGAATTTGTTCAAATAAAAAAGCACAAATTTGACTAACAAAGTAAAACGGTTTGTTTAGAATGACTATAAAGTTCGATAACAAGTTTCGTTGACTTATTTTATCTCGCAGTGTCCATGCAAATGTACTCGCAAGACTGAATGTCGGCAAATAAGGGTCGTAAAGTGTTTAGTTACATCTAATTAAAGAAAGATAAAAATATGGTTCGTGATGTGGGAATAATAAATATAAATTCGCAAATCAAATTAATTTAAGCCGAAATTAATCGGAGACGTAATTTACGTAATCCGGAATAAAGTTTTAGCCGGTAAATAAAAAACGCGGATGGGAATGAAATATAAACTTTTATAAAAGTTCTTGACAAAGACAGACAAAGCGTTGCGTTATTTTGGCGCGGTTTTATAAGACGGCACAAAACCAGATTGCGCCCGACGCGCGGATATAAGCTAGCGTAATCTGTTGTACGCGCGTCTGTGCGCATAATCGTATGACAGTCACAAATTCGTGTCGATCAATAAGCGCAAACTCGTGGCGAGCGGGAGAATAACGAGTGCAACGCGTACGCCCACGAGACAAGACGGATGGTCGCGCGGCCGGCTAAAGAGAAGCTCCGAATGACGCGAGCCCGTTGGGGCCGGATGCACGAAGCGTATCGGACGGACATCTGGAGCGACCGGCGAACCGGTCCGCATTCTCATTCAAATTCGTATTGTTGAAAAAGTTCGCGGGGACATTGTCGCCAGCGCGCAAAGCATCTCGAGTCGAGCATTAATAAGCCCACGCGACCGAGATTTCCATTAACGATTCCGTTAATGGGCTCTTACATAATTATACGCGCACCACCCACGCACCGCCCGAGCCTGCGAGTACCGCACGATGCAACGGTGCGAGCCGTGATCGTGTAACAAGACGAAAACGTGACAACGCGATGCACCGACTTCGATACCGATGCGCTAGTTGGCATTCCAGCTCCAGCCCGGTGCCGAACGACACTTTTATTTGCCCGCGCTTACGCCTATATATATATATATATGTATATGTATATACTTTGGACGATCCACGGGCTCGCCGGCGGCCGACCGACGGACGGCATTATGCGAACCGCGCGCCATTGTTCTCCGGGGCGAGCATTTCGGCTGAATTAAACGACCGAATCTGCTGCGCCGTTCAATTAAAGTATTCTTTCGTCGAGCCATGCGTGTCGGCGACAATTTAAATCGAGTGCAATGCAACTTCGTTTAGATCCAATTCTTTTTCTTAATTCCACGATTCTGCCGCGCAAACATTCCATCGAATCCTTCGGGGTGTTCGTGTCACAAAATTGTATTCAAATATTTGCGATAAGCTAGGAATGGCGTAGTCATTTGCGTTTAAAAGAAACATGCGTTGCTTTTTATTTGCATTCACTCGCTCAAAAATGGATAAACGAATCGCGTTGTTTAATCGAATTGTTGTTTTGTATGATAAATTAAACACGTTATGCTTTTGCGGCGATTTCTATATATTATTGTTACATGTTTTTAAACTACGTGCGTGTATATATAGGTATATATTTTGTATTCCAAGACAAAAGACAAAGAATATGGAATTGTGTGTGGTCTCGACAAAGAATACCGTTTTAGTTTGCACATAATTTATGATTGTGGTCAGAACTGAAATAAGTAAATTTCATGGTTTAACCTAAACTGTAATTGCATTAACCACAGACTATTTGGTTTTTAATTGTTTTCAAGTCATGTTTACATTAAATCGAAAAGTAATGTTTAGTGTAGATGCGACGATAAAAAAACAAACATAAATACAAGATTAAACATTTTTCACAAGTGACTTTTCACGTGAACATCAAAGAAAAGAAAAGAAAATCTGAAGGAAGAATCTTGAAGGTGCTCACGTCATATCGGATCGCTTTACTTTAATTGAAGGGTAGCTCTATAAAGTTGCTTCAAGCAATGCAAAAATTGCTTGTTATCGTTATTTATTTCCCGCGATATTAAAATATTTCTGCACGACGTTGCGGATCATCGACTCGTTATATCATTAACGTTCTTCAAATTTCATGTAATACAGGAAATAAAAGTTCGCTTCTTTTTACTAGAAATGGAATTATGAAATTTAGTAAAGTAATTGAACAATTTTAAATATATATATCTCCATTAATAACTGTATACATTACATTTCAATGCATTAAACGTACCATTAAAGTTGCATCAAATTTAAATGATAATCGTGAAATTTTGAAATATTGATTTATATATATATATTAAATTTTTAAATGTTAATGAAAAATATGTAATTATTAAAAATATACACGGAGAAAATATATATATTTAACATTTTACTATATAATATATCAAAAGTAGGATATACTTGAAAATAATATGAAAATTACTATATCGTATATTAAAACTGTCTACATAAGTTGGATAGTATTTTGAAGTATATCCTACGTTTGATATATTATATAGTAAATAGTTGGATATATGTTTTCTCCGTGTATGTATTATATATATTATATATTTCCTATAAACCAAAAATTACCATGACGTATCAATTAATACTTTGATTGTCAAATAGTTAACAAATAAAATTTAATAATTCTATATATTCAACCTCGCAAAATAATTGTTTAAAGTTACAGAACAATTTCGTTATTTATATAATTTAACTTTATGACATCGTAAATAACTGAATTCATTTTTCATTGCCATTGTAATTTTAAGCATTCGTATATATATCCAAAGTTACGACCAAGCATTCAAATCTCCTTTTCACTGTCGAAATTTTTCTCCGAGTTTTAACAATTGTTGCACCGATTCCTAGCACTTAATATTATTATTAAACACAAGAGGTAAGTGCAGCCATTAAACATTACCGGCAATGTTCTGCAAACGGTTGATTGCCGTTTTATACACTTGCCGGCAAGTATTTCGTATTTGAAGTTGGCCAGGTTATCTTGTTCTCTGAAAACGTAATCGTTTGACTCGCTCTGCACTCCTGTTATTGTTAATGTGAATCACGGATGACTCATGAAAAGTAAGCGGGTTCGAAAACCACGTTAAAAGTGACTGAAGCACTAAACGTCATTATTTCTGTACAACAAAAAACTGAATTAGAAAATTGAGAACTACCTTTTTATGCTTTAAAATGTATTACCTTAAGTATTGACTGACTATTTACAGTCATTGCTCTTTTTGTTCTTCGGCTTTTATAACCAATTGTCATTAGTCATTTTAATATTATCTAATTAAATGTCTTCATTAGAAATCGATAACAAACTTAATTTATATTGTTTTAGAGTAAAATTTAATGATATATAAAATCATTTAATCAATGGGTACATAAATGTAAGAAAATATTTATAATCGTAAATAAACTCAAAAATAATATTAATTTACTGTAAAACGTAAATATAATAAATTTATCAATTTACAAAACTGGACAACAATAAATACAAAAAG
>JABFQC010000866.1:0-22766 GCA_022817085.1 Psilanteris sp. ZL-2020
TCATACGACATTTTTAAGATTAATTACACTAAGGTTAAATACATATAATTCATCTATATCTTTATCATAATATATTTATGTAATAAATATTACTGGCAATATATCATAAGCGAAACGAAAGACATAATAAACATAAAAAATATCTCCCTAAAATATTGTTGCAATTAAAACATATTATCTTACATATGTCACAAATCTCAGTATATTAAATGCAACTACGATTCAAATGAATTTGTCGATTTGATTAAAATTGATCTAATTTGAAAATATAGAAATCTGTTATACTCGCAGTAAATGTGCAATATACCATTTACTTATAACATATATAACTTTATGTATATATATAAAATATAATTTATCGTTTCGTTGGACGACTAATTTTGACTATTACTATTATCTTATTTAATGTAATATAAAAATGAACCATGAAAAATTACTGTTTTTAATAATGCATGTAATCTCAAATTTGACAAAATTTAAATTTTATCATCGATACCAAAGTGTGACTGTTCCTAAAATAAATTTAACACCCCATAAAAAATAAATGAATTTTTTTATTCTACATAAATTACGACGGTCCATCTATTACACGCAAATTGGTATTTTATACAAACAATAATTTTTGTCTCAATCCAAACCAGTGATTCTTTCACTCGAGCAATAACTAAACGCAAATTGAAGCCTCTGCGAGAGCAAAGATTCGCGCTGATTGAATTATAACCAAACAATGCGCAGATTATAAAATTGCTGGTCTACTTATAAATTTAATCTTTTCTCCTCGCAAGCGCAACAACCAGGCGCGTCGTTTGCGGAGCGCTATACTCGCACAATCGAAAACGCGCATCTGCACGGTTCTGTGCTTTAATTTGTTATATCATCGCGCGAAGCGTGGATTTCGACAGATAACGAGCCATTTGAATAATTGTTTGGACCGCGCGCGACAATAATCGCGGCGATACGCGATTCCGATTGCTCAAAATCTCGGCTTTCTTTTACGCTTCAACGTTGTTTTTGACAACAAACCACGACGGTGGTGTTTGAAGAAACGCCTCGCCGTTCGCGACGCCTAGAATGCAAGTTGAAATGAAAATGAAATATCACAAAAGTATTTCACATTTGCACATTTTCATATCGCGTAAATGTAACGATTTGCGTTGGCCTACATGTTTATTGCATTTCAAAATGCGTTAAGACAATTTGGTCTTGTTTCGATTTTTATCACCGCGTAATGAGAGAATTCATTAAGATAATCGTAAAGCGTGGAAACCTTTTTTTTATCTATTCATATACAGTGAGAAAAATCAAACATGAAAAATTACTATTTATAATACGATCTTGGACTTTTAAGCGACAAATCATAACATTTGGTCTTTTTAGCAGAAAAATGTACGTTTTTCTCGTAGAAATTTATTGCTTTATCTGAAAATATTACTGCTAAACATAGTAAATTCCACAGTTTTTCGCTTAAAAGTCCAAGCTCGTATTATGAATAGTAAATTTTCATATATAATTTTTCTCAGTGTATATATTAAATATACACGGAATCAATATTAGTTATGATTGTTATAAACCGTTTGTAATGACGCAAAGGAACAAAATTAAATTTGACTTTGCTTTTAGTTTGACTCGTGCAATTAAAGTATAATTAATAGATTCCAAAATAAATCGCGTATTTTTAGTAAACGTTAAAAATAATGCTCTTCTCACTAATCGCGCGAGATTTTGTAAAATTATTAATTACATTGAAACACAAATTTTTATTATTCATTCTTGTCGCCAGAAGTGATTAATTTTACATTTAATTAAAGGCGTATTTCTAAGTTATATTAATTGCATTCGACATTTTGCAATTTTGAAATTTTAATGAAAAAATTATTATTGGCGATAGATTTTATCGTAAATTCCCTTTTTGTGTTTATCCACACTGAGAGAAATATTACAGAAAATTTTACTGTTTTTAACAGTAACGAAAAAATATGTATACTAAAATAGAAATTTTGGCATTAAAATTAACATTAAATACTGCATAAACTGAATAATTTTTTCTTTTCTTTTTAACATGTTATCAATTTTTACCACCAAAAATTACTGTTTAAACAGTAATTTTCAGGATCTGACCTACATATCTTTGCATTACTGTTA
Organism: Psilanteris sp. ZL-2020; assembly: GCA_022817085.1. Classification (NCBI taxonomy): domain Eukaryota; kingdom Metazoa; phylum Arthropoda; class Insecta; order Hymenoptera; family Scelionidae; genus Psilanteris; species Psilanteris sp. ZL-2020. The sequence goes on from JABFQC010000866.1 coordinate 2,143, forward strand.
AAAACAGTAAAAATTTCTGTTATATTTCTCTCAATGCATTGTCACTTCGAAATCTTATTCCTTATTTATTATATCTTATGTATATTTATTTGATATTTTCCATTTTGCAATTCGTTAAAGAACGAAACTAACGTTTATATAACGCATTACAAATTTATTTTGTTTGGACAGTGTATTTTATATAGAAATAAAATATTGTTGCACAAAATAAATACTGTCATCCGATAACTAAATGACCATTTAGAAAAGGATTTTCATCATATATTTACAAAAACTTTGTATTTTTTAATGTTTCATACATTTTTGGTAATTCGCCTATTTTTATTATTCGCTAAAAGGACTATATCGACCGCACACGCTATGTGCAAATTTTTCTAACAAGTTAACTCCTCTTACGTTTCTCTTTCCTAGATCTTATAATTTCGTAATAAACAGGTTGAAAAGTTGCGAACTGAATACTCGCGTATTTAACTTATCCTTTCGTATACATCGAGTAAAATAATATAGAAAAAAATACTATATAATTAGTAACAGTGAGATAAACTGGACAATAATATATATATATATATATATTTATACACTCTTAAAATGATCCTTTTGTCTTAAGATTTTAGAATTTTAAAGAAAAATTAAAAAAGGACACAACTCATCAAATAAATAAAGAAAATAGATTTACTCCACACGTGTTTGTTTATTTCGTGTGTTTATATGCTTTGTTTATTTTTTTAATTTGTTTCAAACATTATAATTTTACGTCAAATAGATTATTTCTAAAAGTGTATATATTTTTATTTTATCCTAGTTTTACTATTTATATAGTAATTTTTTCTAAATTACTTTTCTCTGTATTCCAAAATTTCTTCGGTGTATTTTTTTCCGTTCGTATTTTCACTTTAGTTTCTTTGTACGACTCCCTAATTCTGTTTACCATAATGGATCGCTAATACCACACCTCTCCCTCGTAACTCCATAATTTGACTATCAAATTTTTTGAACAAATCTTTTTCTACGCATAGTTATAAATGTCTGAGTCTTGCATATTTACACATTTCTCTATCCCTTTCTTGTTTACAATTGCAAATCCCCCCATTACACCCCACCCCACTCCTTCAGACCTATAAACGTGTATTTTCCATCCTAATCACCCTTAAAAGCACTATTAAGAGGTGCACACCCATCCCTGGATATTACTTTAAGACTTGATCTTTACTTATTTTCTTTTTCATTTTTAATCTTTACCTATTTTTTTGTTTCCGTATTTTATACAATATACTATGTTAATTTATAATTAAGTTTCCTCTTTTACTAAAATATATAATTATTTTCACATTTCATTTTATTTAGTATTTTTATAATAAATATAACAAATAAATAAATATTTTTTTATAAGTATTTTTACTTCTTCTTTTATTTTAATTTCTTTATCCACTGTATCTCAATTTGTCCTTTCCTATCACACCCGACTCCATTTACTCCAACTTTTTTCTTTTATTTATTGTTGCGATATATACCCATTCAAATCCTTTATTAAATTCACCAGTTTAATTTGTCCCATTCCTTTATAAATTTCTTTAATAAACCTACATAATCTAAAACATTTCATATCTATTAATTAACTTTAATCTTACTTTCCATATTATTTCTATTTATTCTTTTTATCTTTTTTTACTACTAAAATAATCTTCTTCTCTTATTCAATTAGATAATCATTCCAAACATTGCATCCAAAAACTGTCCCTCTACGAAGTTCTTTTAATTTGGTAAAATATATTATAATATATATATACAAATAAATATAATTAACTTACAAAAACTATCTTTTTGTCGATAAAAAATAAAGCTTTTATGTTTACGTGTACATCATACACAAAATACACACAAAGTGTTAAATAAAAAAATTTTATGATCCATAAAAATCACCGCAATAGGTTGAAATGTCCCATTATTTGGTTTTAAATAATTTTTATGTCAAATACTTGATGCAGCTTTTCATCCGTAATTTTCAATGTATTGTCTACGAGTCGAGATACTATTCCCAATGATAATAGAAATTGTTAAAATAATATAAAAATATCAATGAATTTATATATGTCTATATAACCTACATAAGGCTTATTAAAATATCCAGAAGTGTAACACAAAGGATAAATTAAACATACATTTAAAAAAGTTCTAAATCATTCTATGCACAAATAATACCAAAAAGAAAGCGGATTTAAGTAAAAGTTCACTCTTTATAGAAAATGAGTATACTTAACGGCACGTATTAGCAAACAATAAGCTATCAAAATAAAATTAAATTAAAAATAAAAAAATAAAATTAAAAATAATTATGACCTACAATTTTTCTCAGAAAAGTATACATACAAAAACTTATAGGATTATAAAATTACTGGCATTTATGAATCACGAAGTAAGTCAAGGACAAAACAAACGTTGATTTTGTTATTAGTTAACATATTTTAGTTAAAAATGCGTTTTTGATATTATTTACAAAAATTTATCAATGTTTACATTTCGGTCATTCGTTATTAATAACATTGAACTTTTGTTTTGTCCTTGAGATATTTCTTATTTACTATTAATATTTAACCAATAAACTTCTAATAATTTTTAATCCAATTTTGTTTCGCGTATATATATGTAGATAAATATAAATATGTTTATTTATCTGAGTACAGTACATTCGGTCTTCATACGTCAAGAATAAATGAAAAATAAATCAAACTTGACATTTATACATATATCTACATTTACTTTTTTTAAATTTATCTTCAAAATATTAAGTTATGTTATGTTAATATAACATTATTGAGCATATTTTAGTTAAGTAACGCCGTAATCAAAGATTACCTTGTTTTAAATCACGACAACAAAGAAAGCTTACATTAACGCAATGCCTCAGAAATACGCTACAAAAGCATGAATATTTAATACTTCAAGTACAGAGTATATTCTATTACGTATATGTATCCCAGCTGATTAATATTTCGTAACGCGTTTTTGTAACTCAAAACGTAACCGATACAATAATAATTTCAAATTTATTTCAATGATGGAATTGGTTAAGATCACGGTCACTAACAATCATCAAGAAAAAAAATCCGACGTATACGAGAATCGAACGATTATTTGGCCATATGAATTAATAAGCATCAGATTAGTATTTTTAAAATCAAAAAGTACAGACAAGCAAACGGTAATAATATTATCGATAAAATTCAGTTTTTCTATGTTTCTATTTTTTGTCGCACAAAAATAATTCAACGTTAATGACGATCGAAATAAAAATAAAATGATGTCTGTCTCATTGATTGACAATTAATACGGCAAGAAATAAAATCCGGAAGAGAGCGACCGTAAGTGGGGGGAAAAAAAGTTAAGTTTTTCTAAACCGGTGTATTCTCTTAAAACTTCTGGCTTTAATATAATTCATATGTAGATGTGACAAAAAAGCAGGAAATCGTGTAGATGTAACGTTAAATTAAATCAAACGCGTATTGAAATAAAAAACTGATCTCAACTTTTTTTTATATACATAGTAATATTAACTAATAGTAAACAATGTCAAATGTGTTATGAAAAAATAATGAACTCAATTATAAGTGACATTGTAGAAGCTCTCAAATGAATAATAATAACAATTGAACACAGATAAGTAGATTTGCAGATAAAAAGACGCAAAGCGGGAGTTAAATTTTGCATACAAGTAAGGGTGATGCAACGAAATTGTAAATCAAACGCTTCTTCTAACAAAGCATTACTGAATCATTTCATAATTTCGTTTCGTCGCGTAATTCGGCAGTTACAAAATTACATCTGACGATCTCATAGGTTTCAAATGAGCGCAGGCGCGTCGCCGAAACGAATAAAGAAACTCAATTAAAACAATTTCGTTTTCATTTAATTTAAATCTTTATTTTTTAATCCAACCGACGTCCAATTTCAAGGACATTTGCGTCGCGATAAACCGAATAAAATCAAACAATTGCTGAATAACAAACTAACGATCCCGTAAATAAACCGCGAAAGCCGTTTACCAATAGTTGAATTTGACGATCGAAAAGTCTAGCCTAAACCGTCGGTCGAATTAACTCGAATTATCGCCCGTATTTGCCACGAGTTAATTTCATTTCGTCGTTGAGTTCTGTTATTATAGAACGCCGACTTCATCGTGAGTACATAGAAATCGACGAAAAACAAACAAACAAATGTTATACGTGGAACTGAGAAAACGCCATAAAATACGGTTTTTGAACCAAAACAGGTTTGCGTGACACGAAAAAGCATAGTACTGGAATCTCAATGCCCAATTGCATCACTGAAAAAAGCCAAATTATCCGGCGTCGGACGATTTTCGGGTTTGGATAAGCGACCGAACGCCGCTCTTCGCGACGCATTGCTCGTCGAATTGTACCGTTTCGGCGGAGTTCCAATGCGTGCCAAAGATAAATCGCAATCAACTGTTCATTTAATCACGACTGCGTATTGTTTTTGAGTGCCGTTATCGACGCGCAAATATAGATATCCGCAGTACGTGTCATATCTCGGTTGCAATTCGCGCGAGCGTCGTCGCGCTCGATCGCGCAAACGTACCCGATAATTGAACCGAATCACCGACTTCGGAACGATCAAAGCATTATATTGGCGAGCATGTTGATACGAGTTTGACGCATTTGTATAAATAAAACAGTTTTCGCCTTGAATCAACAAGTGTATGCAACAATGAGAGAAAAAAAAAGAAAAAGAAACAAAAGTAAATAAACAAGACAAAGACGAACGCCCGGATGCGGACAAAGTGCGCGATGTTTTACGAAATTTCGTTTCGAGATTGAAGGAATTCTAAAGCGGCTTTACCGTTTGAAAAACTGTCTCGCGCGCATCCGAGACAATTTTGATTTAATAACGTCAAATTTCCTGACGACGACGATTACGGTTTCGAAATAGTTCGAGTCGCGCATCGACCGCATATATTAGAAAGTATATATTTGAAATTGTATTCGGCGCCGAGGCGTCATTTTTCAACACGAATCAAATAACATTTAATTTAATTTAACTCGAACATAAACGATCTTCGTTTCCAATGTATATGTGTTCAATGTACACAAATTGTAAGTCGTTTCTAATCTTCGTAAGAGCCATTATCTTCCACGGCATTGAATTGCCGAGTCGGTTGAAGGCTTCGTCGTGTATCAAATTTCGAATGTTTTTGCGTTTTTGAAATGCTAAAAGATCGTTATTTCATTCACAACTAATTTATTATATAATTCATAAAGTGATTTAATTACTGCGCTTTTTGAAAAAAAAAAAACAAAAGAAACATTGCAATGCACGTAAACAATCACGTTCAATTGTTGCTTTGTTTTTACTTTACGACGAGTTATTTTACAATTTTTCAACGCTCTAAAACATTTCGAGGAATACAATATAACGAGCTATTTTTTGTATCGCCAATAATTTGGAATCAAATTTGAAGACGAGTTTACGGACAATGAATTCTCGGCGTTGTTATTCGTTTCGAAAGTAAACATTCATTTTTTTCATTCAAATCCCATTATCATACATTAAGCGCTAATAATATGGTTTGCGCGAAAAAAGAAACGCGGAGTTTTGTATTCATTACTTTCGACTCTTGCTTTAATAAGTGCATTAATATTAGTTATCTACAAAAACAAATACCCGTGCAAATCGTGGACTATCTGCAAACATAAATAGATAAAGAGCAATACAAATTAAGCAATTAATGTGCAATACTAAAAGCATAAAAATTGGTCTTTCTAATTTTACGCGTTTATCGAAACACGATAACTCGCACGTACGTAAATTCGAATTGAATCTCGCGTAACGTTTCGTAATTGTCATTATTTTTAACTTTTTGTTGTCACTCGCGTGAACCGTTCAAAACAGCGTAACGAAATTTTCCGATACGTCGCTCCCGAGTTCAATACCTCGCGTTTGACATCTGCACGTAATTACGAAAAAGTGATGATGATGAAAATCAATACCGAGTCAGGGTAGCGCAACACTAGTCGACTGCTTAACGTCAAAAATTCAACGATCAAAATCTTCCGACTGAAACGCATCGCCGAAGTCGAAACCGATCTTCGACTCGCGCGTGCCAAAATTGCATAAAAACAAACACGAACGAAAAATAATGAGCCGCGCGATTAGTCGCGAGTAATAAAAGTGCGCCGCTTGAACGGCAACGAAAGTCACAATTGAAGTGTCGGGAAAGAATCTCAAGTCGGCGTTAATTTATGCGTCAAATTAAAGCCACACTCGAAGTGAGTACGTGTGAAAACTCTAGCCGCGACGTGATCGGTGCTGTTGAAATTGAGTTCGTTTTGCCGATCAATAATTCGACAACGAACGAAAATTGCCGCTTGACAATCGGCGGTTCAGCTGGCGCTAAACCGTTTCGAAAAGAGAAATGCGTGTCGGTGCGCGAAACTGTCAAAATTGCCAACGCCGCAGCCGCAGAGTGAAAAGCTGGACGGCGACTGCGAGCGGAAAGGGCGAATAAAAATTGCGTGGAAAGAGAAAGAAAAGAAAAAAGAAAGAGAGAGAGAAAACAAAAAGAAAAATTGCGCGCGGCAAACGGGAAGCGACGAAAATAACGAATTGGCACTTACGGTTGGTCGTGGAATGCACGGCGATTGGTCTCGGTGTCTTGCAGGGCGCTCAGGTGCCTCGGCGTATCGGTCCACTTGCGGCCGCCGAGATACTTTTTAAGCAGAAGCGCGCATCTTTGCACGCGGCAAGACATCGCGGACGTAATAAATGCGACACGTATAACCTATTGCCGACGAACAAAAGCTCCTTTCATATGCGTAAACCGAGCACGTGTCCGTTCGGTTGGCGTCACACAATAACGTTCGCACAAAAAAAAACGCTCGACCGTGTCTGCTCGTGGCTATTGTTCTCCGCTGTGCATTATTGCATCGCGTCGGATCGTCGCGGTCGTTCTGTGAGGCGGCGCCGAAATCGACTGTTTACATCAGAATATTGGTACGGCCGAGCACGTACGGCGCGCATCGACGGAGATAATCGCCGGCAGGGATGTGGCGCGCACTTTGAAAACCCCGCGCCTCCGGGCGACTCCGGCCGTCGCGGGCCGTTTTCGCGGAACGCGTTCGTTGACGACCCATGTTGGCGGCGTTTTTCACGGAAGTCGTTGCCCGCACTTAACGTAAACATTACGCTTTTTGTGTTTACAAACGCATGTTATATGTAATAAGATAAAAAAGTTTATAAATTTAATAACTCCGATATATATGTATATATATGGGTAAGTGATAAAGTTTATAACTGGCAAAATTTATAATATTGTTCTTTATAACTATATTCATACAATTAACAACGTTATAAAATTTCCCAGTTATAAACTTTGTCACTTACCCATATATAAATATGTATATACATTATTTTAAAAGTATTTCACAAGATTTCATCGTTAATTGACTAATTGTAATTTATTGTTTTAAATCGGTCGTTAATAATTAATTGCCATATATAGATATAAATATTTAATTGTATATTATATAGTTTATAGATCGAACTTCTATCCGAGATATGTCTTAAATTATATATTCTTTATCGAATATACAGAAAAACCAACTGTTCATAATTGTATCGCGTTAATGTGTTTAAAAAACAATTAAACGCAATCTGTATTTGAAAAATACCATCTAGATTATTTTCAAACTATATAATCATACATTTATATGATATAATCATAATATAATAAATATAATAAAAAAATCATACATGCATATGATTATATATTTATATATGACATGAAAAAATTTGATTTGAAAAGGGGAAACTGAATAACTCGTGAGTAACTCAGACGTTACTCATGGGCCACGCAAAAATCGTATGTTGTCTGGGAAGTTATATATGTTGCAATTGAAAAAATAAATAAAGAAAAAAGATAATATCCAAAAACATTGAATGTCAATATAAATTGAATTCAATATTAATAATATAAACATTTGTTTAATGTAAAAATCTATGATATATCCATTTATCTAATATTTATTTATAAAAACAGGAAGAAAAATAAAAATAAATTATTAAAATTTCTAAATTAAAAACATACAACGGTTTTGTTAGTAATTTAAATGTTCATAGCTGATATCTTCGTTTATGTCTGTCAGTGCCTTTCGGTATACATTATTACCTTGTATATCAAATTATTGTTATTGAATATCAAATACACAAATTATAAAAAGCCATTATTTATTTCTTATTTAAGTAGGTAACAAGTAAAAAATTGAAATTATTTCAAAGAACAAATTGTATTTATTGATACAATAGTGTACCATTTCTAACGTAATAACGTAAATAATAATGTATTTATTTATTTACAAATATAAATGAAGAATTACATCGAAACAGTTTGTTGTTTACCTTCCGTTGGGGTTGTTTACCTTCCGTAATTTTACTGACGTCTAAAGGAACATTTTTTACGTAATGTACAATTGATAATGCAAAAGTTTATATTAAGTAAACATTAAGATAACTTTGGTATTTATTTAGTGCGATTGCGTATAAAATTTGAAACATCATTTTGCAGAGAGATTATGTAAAATTGATTATATAAATAGTATAATTAAAAAACAGTTGAAGAATAAATTAAAAAAATCGTTTAAAAAAATAATCTATTACATTGAGGCCATAATACGTCCTTTTTATTTTTTGCTTTTCAGATAATAATTTGTATTAATATATCATTAAAAAGGCAATCCTGGCATTAATTTATTTTCAAAATGTTACTTAATAAGTACCAAGTTTTGCAAATAAAAATTGAAATTTTCTAGAACAAATGCTTAAAGGCTGTTAAAAAGATAATTGAAAAAAGAAATTGAATCAGTTTTAACTTTGTATTACTTGCTGTTAGAAATCTTAATCCTTTTCTTGTGACTGAATTAAAACTACAAAAATAGCACTTTTTGTTTAAATAGTTGAAAAGATATTTAAGTTGTATCAATATATTGGTGCTAACGATTGAGCTATAAACAATACAATTTTTATAAATATTCAATTTATATTCGACTTAACAACTATTTTTGAATAGATATTAGCAACAGTGCCAAATCTGTACAAAAAATGTTAAAATAGTTGCGACAAAGATTGTACCGTTTCTCATACAACAGTGTACTGGTTTTCTAATTTTGTGTGTATTATTAAAAAGTATTCAATAATATGCTTCGAAATTTCATATAAAAGTTCTAAAAACTGTTTTCGATATAAATGAATGGTATTATAATAATAAATCAACGGATTAAAAAGTTGTTTTTTTAGTTTTAATACAAAAAATAGTGAAATTTCAAACTGTTCATTACTTTGTATATTCTCTTATGAAGCATATTATACTATTCTATAGAAAATATACTATAAATCATATATATATATATATATATATATTCACAAATATTGCATTCAAGTTGCAAAACTATATACACATGCAAGGACCTTTCTAAAAGACAATCAGCTCGCAACATATCCATGCAAACCTCGAATGCAATCATGTTTTTCATATTAATTTTGATAAATATTTCAGTGTAAAAAATTAAAATATTTAATTAAAAATAAAAAAGTATGTGCAAAAATTAGTAATGGAAAGATGTAAAATATTACTTAAATTACTTCTCAAAAAAATTATAATTTTGGAACAGGTGATGAGATTTCTGAAAGGTGAAAGGATTTTATGATTGATGATTATAATGACGATAATTATTATTATTATGATTCAATTATACTGTGACGAAAATGATTATGCCGGTATGGGTGATATTTTTGTAGAAAGTTTGATAACAAATGTAGTAAACTAATTATATTCTACTGATACAGAATATTTCCAACATTTCTTTATTTAATAATTTGCAATTTACACACAATTTAATTTAATAATTTACTGTCAAATATTACATCAATTCACAAGTTTATGAAAATGAAATTAATTAATCGTTGAATTTAATTTATTTAATATAATTATTTTATTTTTAAATTATACTTTATCATTTTTGTTATTATTTCATGACAGATAGTATTAAATAAGTTTGTTTAACAAATAAATAAATAAAAGATATTCTATGAATAAAAGCATAACTTGTTTAACAGACTGTTAAGATATTTTTCAAACAAAAATTTATTAAAAGGAATTTTTTGTTGTTATACTTAAGTGTAAAAATGTTACATTATTAAATGTTATTATTGTTTACTTTGTTATCTAATTATTTCGTGATATAAGAATAATTAAAAAATAGTTTCAATTAAAATTAAATAAAGAAATTTACTTGTTTATAAAAATTATTTATTTTGTCTATAAGAATAAATAACAAATAGTTTCTTCATTACATATTGACTTACAATTATTTAATAAACTATGTCTTTTAATTAAACCCTTTAACATACATTTTTATGCGCTTTAATTCCTTTGATTTATTTTAATATAATATTAAAGGATACATAAAGACATTATTTTTTCGTTTCAAAATATTCCCACACTTTCTCTAACGGTCCAACTTCTGGGTAGCCTGGCAAAATTCCAATTTTGGAATACTGTAAACAATTATTAATTTTTAACGTAATTTGCTATATAATTATAAATTATTTACTACATATTATTATTCAATTTATAGCACAAAATAAAATAAAATTATACAATATCGTTTAAAAAACAATAACTGAAGTAAATTGCTTATAAATTTGGCAAATGATTAAATGGTTGGTAATGAATTGTTCATCTATTGGTAAACAAATTATATAAATTATAAGTGTATATGTATACATATACATTGGTACTTTTTTAAATATCTTAATTTTGATGCAATTATATTAGTTACAAAAATTGAATGCATATAAAATATATAGTTGTTTTAATATACAACAATTAAATCAATTCAGTAAATTATATTATAAATAGCATCAGCAATATTAATTCATATTATATGCTTTTTTAATAACTGATATAAATTTAAAATATTTTCATTTCAAAATTGCTTCATTTGTTTATAATAGTAAGTTAGCTATAAATGAAAATCTGTGGTATATATCAAATGTATTTAGTCTTACACAAATCAAAACTGTGATCAAATTTACAATTCCCAATATCAAATCGATATTGTACTTTAGATTATTCTTGTTATACTGGTCTTGCCAACATCCTTGAGGAACTGGTAACAAATCCATCATACTTTCAACTTTAGGCTTATTACAAGTTTGTTGTACTTGGCATATTTTTGAAGCTGTAGTACAGGAAGTAGACTTCCTTGTTTGAACTTTAAAAAAAGAATGAATTTTAAATGAACAATAAATTTAATAATAAAAACATACAAATTTAATTAAAATTATAATACTTAAAATACTTAAAAAAATTAAACTTAAAATTTGTTGGCAAATAATTTGGTGTAAATTAAATTATAATAAGTGGTGTATAAAAATTATAATAAGGAAGTAATATGAAACTTAAAATTAATAAAATGTTATCAATTCAATATCAATCAATATGATATCAATATAAATATCTTCAAAAAAAATCTAGTATATTAATTTTTTCAAGAAATATATTTGTTTTTCATTGAAAACAATTTATAAAATGCAAGTTAAAAAACTTGTTTAATAGAGAATTTTATATTAATACTTATAATTACTGCAATATCAAAATTAAATCTTCATCTAATTTATTAATCAATAATGAAAATCTCATCTTTATATTATGTCAATAACCATGCACATAACTATGTGCATAAACTATGTGCACATAAACTATATAAACCTGTATATGTATATACAGGTGGATACATATTTATTATAATAAATAATTTTGATATACAAAAGTTGCTTTGTTTTGTAAAACCAGATTTTTGGTCGTTTTGATTATTAATTATTATTTTGATTTAACTTAAACTTATTTATAAAAGAAATTAAATAAGATTATTATATTAAGGTTAGCCATTCAACACATAAAAAAGATAATACTACATAATACTTACTGTAATGAAAGATACGATTGAAATTAAAAAATTTAGGAATTCGAGTCAATATTTTATGTGACATTGTTTTTGCGTGATCTGTAGTTATTTAAGTATTATTTTTTGACACCAATAAAGATGACTTCAAAATTCAACAAATTTTTCTTATTTCTTTGTTTGGCACTGAATAGAATCTGTTCATATAATTAAAATTAACAAATAAATAACGCCTCGTTCGACCATTGTACTTTACTCAATTAAATTTGTAACTGTCAAAACCATTTATTTCCTTTTATAATTAAGTTTAACCAAATAGCATGTTATTGAAATAAAACGCAATGTTCCTTAATCGAACCAAATTTAGAGTAAATAAAACTTCTGAATTGTTTAATAATATTTATTTTTAAAACAAAATTATTCCATTAAATGACAGCTCAATTGAACCATTGGCCATAATTTACTTGCACATTATATTACATATTTTAAATATTATTTTCAAAAATCACGCAGAGCATTTTTCAACATTCTTCTGAAGAAGCTCTGGCGTTCGATGGATTCAAATTTCGCGCGCTTAACTCGGTGCAGTCGAATTCCAATCATTCATCCCCACTCGCGCCGATATTTACTTTCTGAAGTTGCGCGTTGCGACTGTTGCGAGGCCTAAAAATTAATCGTCGTACAAGTGGCGTGTGTTAAAAAACAATAACAAAACAAAAACTTTTTCTCCGCGCAAAATTCACTCACTTCGAGAACTTTCTACTTATTGCATGAATTGCGTTGCGATTCATCAGATTAAGTTAAATTTTTTCAATGATTCAACAACGCGTCATTCGCCCCGCCCGACAGTTTGACGTTTCATAAGAAACGGGTCGAATTGTCAAAATATTTACATCCGATCCAAATTTGTAGTTTGTGCATTTCCATTATGATTAATTAAAAGTGTCACGTTTCGTACTCAAACAAACAAATATTCGATTGAAATCATGCAACGCGTTTATAAAAGACAAAGGTATGTGGAATAATAATAACAACAACAAAAAGTGATCTCATGTTTATTATAATGTATACATCGAGTAAACTTGGTATGCAACTTTTTAGATCAAATATAACCTAATGAACAATGCAAAGAATATAACTTTAGACCTAACAAATTGATTAGAAATAAAAAGCACAGTCTGTTTTTGTAATGAAAAAAGTAAATGAATAAAAAAGGTTGGTTGGGAATTACCAGTCTTATTTACATGTAAACAAAGCGAGGGTTTATTGGCCTCGCGAAACAAAGGATGACATTGAATATCAAGTAAAGGAAGTGCAGGGACAGTGAATCAGAAACAGGTTGTGCAGGGAAAAAATTGCGCTCCAATTTGGTCAAAGCGAGTTTCGGGGTGATTCGTGTCCATTCGCGCCACAAATTGCGACATTGTGGGTGTTCTTTTTATAGACGAAGCTGACCTCTTTCTCAGCACTGACTGGATTAGTCCACTGGTGGATCTTGTGCAGTGACAATCATGCTATAGTACTTTTTGACCCAACAACCAAACGGAAACTGACTGTTAATTGAATCCAACAAGTAAACTATAAATGACATTTGTTATTAATGGCTAATGTTTTGTCAAAAAAAGTGTATTTTAAATTAACAAAAACGTTTTTAAAATTTTAGTATATTATAATATAAACATTCAATTATTGTTACTTATATCATCACAAATTTTACAATTTTTTTCTATTATTTATTTATTTTGTTAATCATTCTGAAATAATTAATAATTATAATTTTTAACTTGCACTGAATACATGAATTTCAAGAGTAAATAATTTATGAATATTATTAATGTCAGTAGAAATTGCATGAATCACTTTCATTTCATATCAACTTTCATAGTAACAAAGTGAAACTTTTACATTTATTTCATGACAAATGTTTCGTTGATGCATAGCGAGCTTTATATTTCCATTCTTTTTTGTATGTGTTGATTTTGAATTTGGATTTAGAAATTAAATAGAAACAGAAAAAGTATAGTATATATAATGTTTTGTTTTTTTTTTTTAAATTAATTAATTTTTAATTATTAAGTACATGTTATGTGATTACAGCAGCAATAAAATGGATAACGAAGAAAATAAGAAAACTGATGTAAAAAAAGCTGAATCTTCAATTAACTGCAATAGTTCAAGTCTCCATGAAACAGCTCCACAAAGGTATTATAAAGTGTATTTTTCATATATTTAACAACACTGATCAAGTTTTATAAATTCAAAATATCAGTTTTGTTGCACTGTCTTATTCGCTAGATAAATATAATGTTATATTATTAATTTTATTTATATTAATAGATCTAATCAAGCATTTGGAATGGAAGATATCACTGGTGCATCTCCACCAAAATTTGTTTCATTAGACGAAATTTTGCGCGCAACAAATGGAATGAAAAATATGGCATTGGCACATGAAATTGCCATGGATAAAAATTTTAAATTTCAAAAAATGGAAACAGATGAAAATAATCTTCATGGCAAAGTCAAAGAAATTATGCACAAAGCTTTTTGGGATGTCTTAGCTTTGCGTCTTTCAGAAGATCCACCTGATTATACTCAAGCATTGGTTCTGCTGGAAGAAATAAAAGAAGTTAGTTTTAAATAAGTAATTTGTATATAACGTAGATTAAATATGTATTTAATACTTGAAATAGACTATTTTTATATTCATATAGCTACGATATTAAATGATAAGAAATTTTAAATATGTCATACAATTTAATATTTTAACAAAATAATTGCACTTATCAATGATATTTATTACCATGCTCTTTTAGACTCTAGGTATGCTTGTAGGACCTTTTAACAAAAAAATTAAAAAAAGTATTAAAGAAGTACTTGATATCGATCTTATTAAGCAACAAGCAGAAAAGGGTGTATTAGATTTTCATCAATATGCTCAATATGTAATTGGAATAATGTTTAAAGTGTGTGCGCCTGTTCGGGATGAAAATATCCAAAAATTAACACAGTGCACTGATGTGATAGAAACTTTCAAGGGCATCATGGAGACTCTCGAACTTATGAAACTCGATCTCGCAAATTTCAGTATTACAATGGTGCGTTCAAATATCATGGCATCAAGTATTGAATATGAAAAGACCAAGTTCGCGGAATTTCTTAAAGTACAAACAGATGGACTCAAGTATACAAAACAATGGTTGCTAAGTCATTTAGATGATGAAAAAATGAGTCGATGTACAAATGATCCAAATTCCATAAAACAGGTTGCTCATTGTATACTTGCAGAAGCATATTTGGAACTTTTAGAATGGGAACATAGTCTAAACGCTGAAGTATGTAATCATTTATGTAATTTATAATTTCTTTAATTGAAAAATAACATATAATGTGAATTATTTTTTGGTATTATGTAAATAAATGTTTAAAATCTTTATTTAAAACAATGTATTATTGAAATTAGGTCAAGGACAACCTATGTGTATTTTCTATAGTTCTCGTTTTTTATACAATTAGTGCTTCTTTTATAGTTTTACATGTGATGCAATATTTTTTTGAAGTATAAATCTTTCACAAGAAATATGCTTTTTCTTTAACAGTCTAATATTAATGTATTGTTTCCAGACTTTAATGTTAGATCAAGGAAGGTTGCTCGAATTGCGTAACAAAATAAACCGCTTGGGTGTCATCGGATCTATTTATTTAATGACAAATAATATAATAGGTGCTCCAATTCAAGGCGTTGCAAGTTTTAGACAAAATATTAAACAACATTTATCTGTTTTATTGGAATCAGTGCATTGTAACAAGTACGAATTCTGTCGTTATTATATTACATTATAATAAAATTTACAAAATAACTGTAATAATTTTTTATTTAGGGATTTAGAAACAATAATGCCAAATGTTGTCTTACAAGTTAAAACTGATGTTGCAACAACTCTTGAAAGCGTTGGAGCTGCGCCTATGACACAAAATATTGAGTCACTTCTAGAGGGCCAAATAATGGATATGATAAATCCTGAACATAAAATTAGATACCTTGTCAGTAAGTAAATTTTCATGTAACTCCTGATAATTTTAATTAGTACATTAATTAATACATTTGTACTATATTTATTTATTTATTTATTTGTAAGCTTGATCAAGAAGTTTATCCAATGTTAGTTTGTAACATAGATTTCCTTGAAACTAACTAGAATTTTAAACCCGCTATATTAATATTCGAAAAAGCCATTTGAACTAAATTTATTTGATGTCAGCATATTATTATTTATATCATAATAATTACTATAAAAATTTAATTCGTAATAATATTTATGTATTAAGAATAATAATTCATAATGAGATCATAACTTATTAAAATACTTATACTCATATTTCAAAAAATATTTATTTCAGATACCCGAATTAAGCAATTTCTTCAAAAAATTATATTATCACAATCGACAGCTCCACAACAAATTCCTCCAGGATTATCATCATTACAAGAAGAACTACAAACTATCACTGCACAGTTTTTAATGTTTGTTGCCCATAATCGAAGCGTGTTTGGTGAATACTATCAAGATATTATTAGTACTGCTATAAGCAGACATCGCTCTACTGAGAATGCTATTGAAATGAAAGAATAATTGTCTAACTGGATTTTCAGTCAAGTATATAATTGAAAAATACAATATATGTATAATTACCATAAAGTTCTTCATATCGAATCTGATTGTTCTTAGAAAATGAATGAATAATCACCTTCGACGCATTTAGACGTCAAAATGAAAATAAATTTAATGTAATTACTTTTCCAGATAGAAAACATTTTAAAATTAATTTTTGATTATTATAAATATATAAAGGTTTATTTGTCAAAAATCACTGTAAATATATTAAAAAATAATTTATGATTTGGAAAAAAATAAATTTAAATTATATTAACCTTAAGCTTGTTTGTAATGATTATTTTCTATCTGGGCTTTAATGAATTTTTGTAGTGACATTTAGTTACTTATATTTCACTGTGTATAAATAAATGTTTTTCTGCTCGTGTTTAACACTCTCAAATATTGTAAAAATTCAATACCTTTATTGAAATTTAAATACATTATTGAACATAATTTAAAAGTTTAATATTACTTCTTATAATTTAGTTGAGATAAATACACGGTGACATTCTTAGGCATTTTTTATCTTTTATATCTAAAAAATTATTATACAATAAATATTTTAATTTTAAATTTATGCAATATTTATAATTTAAAGAAATTATATTGGAACCCGATTAGATATACGTTTGCACATCTTTAGAATTTAGTATTAATTAATCTTAAATAGCGTAAAAAGTCAGGATATAATACTAAATAGTATCTTTCAATTAATTTTGAATAAATAATTTCAAATAAGATTTGTTATTAATAAATTGAAAATTATAAAAACTGTTATACATGATAATCATAAATTATTTATACTGCTAAAAATTAATTTAAAATGTTAAATTATTATTAAATATTATTATATAATTGTGATAAAAACTATGAAATTATATAAAAGTGTTGCAAAATAAAAATCTTATATCATCTGTTTTAACTCTTTTTAATTACAATTCATTAATAAAATAAATACAGATTTTGTAACAAATATTATTTTTTCTGAGTTTTATGTTTTATATGTTTATCAAAATTATCTTTGTGTTCTTCTTTTATATAACTCATAAAGCCTACATACAAATGCGTGGTACATGAACTTTCTCCCAACACACTATCAAGTGTTTTAATCAAATCATCATAATTTTTTGTTTTTGAATATTCTACAACCATTTTTCGAAAAATACCAAATTTCTGATCTGTTAAAATCTTTTTAACCTAAAATAAAAAAATAGATTTAAATATTACACCATTAAAAGATTTACAAACAAATAAAATATAACATTATTTTTGATACATCTCAAATCTACAATAATTCTCAATTACAACATATTAAGTTTGGAATGGATAAAATTAATAATTAGAAGTAAAAAATCTAGGTACCTCATTTATATAACTTAAACCTTTAGCTGCATTTCCATTTTTCTTTTCT
The DNA here is from genome assembly GCA_022817085.1 of Psilanteris sp. ZL-2020. Lineage (NCBI taxonomy): Eukaryota > Metazoa > Arthropoda > Insecta > Hymenoptera > Scelionidae > Psilanteris > Psilanteris sp. ZL-2020. The sequence continues at coordinate 20,187 of JABFQC010000866.1, forward strand.
TTTGTCACAGTATCTGTTTCGGGGGCTTTTATTATTGATGTTGATGGTTTAACATTATCAACGATGAAAGGAATTTTCATTAATTTTACCTTTTTTCTAACTTGTACAATATCATCTGCAGATTTTTCTGGTTCGCGTATTTTTTTTTGATTTGTTTGAACAGGATTAAAATTAAAAAGTGGTTTCGATTTTGTATATTTTAACGCATCTATGAGATCCATCGGTTTTAAAGTTTCATTTTTTTCCGTAGTAGTATCTTTAATTTCAGAATACATTTTTAATGTGTTTGTATCAGAATTAATATTAACATCCTCAGTTCTTTTTTTAACGATTTTGTCAATTTTTCTTGAACTAGACAAATCAATGGTTGCCGGTGGGGTACTTTCTTGATGTAAAGTAGTACATTCTGATTCAGGATACTAAATAAAAAGAAATGGATGTTAAATATAATATACATTTTGCAAGTTTTATAAATATAAACAAATACAAATTTGTCTCCTATATATTGGACACTTATATAAATTCGTTAAATTATAGATCCGTTTAAATTGATAATAAATAAATAAATGATTTAAAATTAAAACTATTTACCAATTTTTTAAGAAAGACGAAAAAATTACGAAGTTCTTTAGTAACATTTCCAAAATCTGTAAATTGTTTGATATGAGGTCGAATCCATGAGGATAATTGATTTTTATTTGACGAATTTTCAAATCTACAATCACATAAAATGATTGCTCCGTAATCATTTTTATGACGAATTATACGACCAATAGCTTGATTCACTGCTCTCATAGCTTCTAATTGATACCAATATTGTCCTGTTATTCCCTAAAAGTAAATACCTTATTTTATAGAAACAACAGATTTTATTAGACAGTAAAGAATAATATAATAATTTTTACAAACATTTTTATTTTTTGCATAATTTTCATCTAAATAACGTTTTTTTAATATAACGCGTGGATCTTTTAATGGTGGAAAGGGTAAACCAGTGATTAAAACGGCCCTGCCATTATTGTTTGCAAAATCCAAACCTTCACTAACTTTTCCCCTACAAACAGCCATAAAAATAGCTCCTTTAAATTCTGGACTTCTTATTTTTTCATAAAATTCATTCATTATACTTGGCAAAGTATGTTTTGATTGTGGTTCTACAAAAATTGGCTATAAAAATATAAAAGTTTAAAACGCATTATATTAATATATTAAAATATAAAGATTAGTTTCATGGATAAAATTGTTTAAACATTTTTTAAAATTAATTTTTATTGTCAATGTTAATACTAAATAATTAATTTACTTTTTTAGCAGCTATTTTACTCCACAAGCCACAATTTTGCCAATCTTCTCTGCATTTATTCAGTATAGGATACGAAGGGAAAAATACTAACAAGCCATATGGAATAAGATGACTAAAGTTGAAGATTGTGCGACCTAGAGATCCTATATATTGAGGATCATTCCTGAAGTACATTTTTAAAAAATTATTAAAAATGAATACAATTCGGAAATCAACAAAATCTACATCCAGTTACAAGATTAAAAGTAAAAAATATAAATTAATATAATTAATTTAATAATGTAAATGTGTTTAGATAAAAAATGTATAGAATCTTTGTAACGTTGAATCAGTTATAGAAAAAAATAATCATCAAATTTAAAATTTATTTGATTGATATAAAATTATAATTTGTATAATTTTAGATATATTTAAAATAAATTATTTGTAAGAATCAACCTTGTATTGTAAGATGAATTAAGTACATGACCATCTGGACCTTTACTAAGTACACCCACGCATACTTGTTTCTCTTCAACAATATGAGGATTTTCTAATATAACATTAACTTTAATACCTATTTCTGATATAAATGGTTTCAAAGGGGATAAAGTTCCACTCGTTAATATAACTGAGCGAATACCTTGATCAACTAATTGTTGCATTCTAAAAAACCAAAGAAAACTTGTTAATAAAATTTTATACATTATAAATTTATTATAGTAAGAAGTATATACTTTTAAATAAAAAATAATTTACCCAAATCCTGGACTAAAACACCAATAACTGATAATTTTGCCTTCATTCATTTTCATCTTATTTTTCGTTTCCCAACCACTTTGTTTACTAACATTTTTCTTCTGTTCTTCAAATTGAACGTGTACTTTGTAACAATCACCAATTTTTTTGTGATTCTTTGATCCACCAATGAAAGCTATTCGCAAAAGATCACTAAACTTTTGTAATGCATTACCTTTTCGTGAAAATGGAGATGTGCTAGTTGTCATTAAATATAAAATTATTTTATCTAGTTTATCAATAACTGCTTGTTGATTATTATGACTTATCTGCAAATAAAAGATTAATATAAATATTTTTATAAAAATATAAAAGTTTATAATACATTACACAAACCTGAGCTTTTTCTAAAAGTTGAAAAATATATTCTCCGTCCATCGTTTCTCCATCATTTCTATTTTTTATTTCGATTCCATCAATTGTTTCTTCTAATTTCAAAAACATTGTTTTCAATGTACATAAATCTTCAGCAGTAAAATCTTTTTGAACATTATTTGAAC
>JABFQC010000867.1:0-22761 GCA_022817085.1 Psilanteris sp. ZL-2020
CAATACCGGCATTAAATTTACCAGATTATAAAATTTATTTAAAAATAGTTACTTCTTTATTATAGAAATGCTATAAAATATTGAAATTGAATACCTGCAAAAAATTAAAAAAATTGTAATTCTATACATTTGTCATTATGAATTACTATTCTCCAATTCTCTACTTGAATGCTAATACACTGTGGATTCATAAATTAAATAATGTATATTTTAAAAGAAACTATTAGCAAAATAATAAACTTTAAATTATTAGTTATTAATGTTCTATAGCACATTACAAAAAAATGATTTGTTTAATTCATAGATATAAATTCATGGTTAAAGTTTTAATTAAAATAATTTTGTAACAAACGTTAAAATAACATTACACTTTTTGATTTGTTCATTTTAAATAAAAGTATTTTGCATATTACAAAATTATAGAAACGTATAAGTAATAATAATTTAAAAAAATATGCAATAATAATAAATATAAATAATACAAATAATAATTTTTGTCTGCTATTAAAAAGTTTTATATCCAAGTTGGAATAATAATATTCGAATATTAATACAAATATTTCCACATCATATGTTTCATATAAAGATCGTTTTTATAGCAATGAAAAAAATAACATAAAATTTTTTCATACCAATATCCACAGATTCAAATCTTTTTGTAAATATTCCTCATAACCATAACAAAAGTTCATGTATATACTTGTATATATATATGAATCAGTGCCAAATCTCAACATCTGGCACAAGTTGCAGTAGTACGACACACCACTAATCAGAAAAAAGAAAAGTATCCAACACTCATTCTACGCACCCTTGTTGCTATCTTATGAACTTTAATTACGCTTATTTATATGTTTGTTTGTGAACTAACCACTACACATTTAGTATATTGCTGTAATAAAATTTTATCAAGAGAAATTATTTCGTTTATTCTCATATTCATTATACACAGCATTACAATTCCGTCAATTTATACATTTATAAGTAGTTTTAATAAAAACCTTATAACACGTATTAATAATTATCGAACTAATTATCTTTCAATTATAATTTGTCCTCAAAATCAGAAAAATCAATAGCACTACGAAAATAATATATCATAAGAAATTGTAAATTATTTGATAAAAAATACTTTTAAAATATACAAACATTAAAAAATAAACATACAACAACATAGTAGATAAATAATAACATGATGATGTAAAGGTCATTTATATTCCTTTGTATTTTCTGTTTACTTTCATTGATTTGTTGTCAAACTAATAAAAATGTAAACAATAAATATTGATAAATTTATAAGAGATACGAAACAAAATACAGGGAACTGAGAAGATGAAACTATGATCCAGTTTGAACATTAATGTATCTATAAACAATACAAAATAAAAGGACTTGCAAACCTATATCGCTATGAAAAAATAATATATTTAACGTATTTATCGCGACAAATTAGAATTGTTAATGTAAGGAGGCAAGAAATGTTTGTTTTATCTTTGCGTCGGCAGACGATTTATATCCCTGTTTAAAGAAAGAAATAAAATACATTATTAGCGACACCTTCGATATCTAAAACTAACAAATGACTTTTCTCTTTAACAAAGCCATATGAACGGACTTGTAAATTGTTTTATTATTAATTATCGTTGAGAAATTTTGTGTTTGTTGTTTCACAATCACCTATCAGATAATGATATAACATGTGAAAGACCCTTTGTAAGATAACATAATGAACTGAGACATAAATGATAGGGAGAATGTCACAATAATATATGTTTCCAAGCCTGATATTCGCAAGAGTTGACATTAGTTCTTGCACCATTTTGCATCAAAGGAAAGTGATATCATAATGATGCTTTCATTAAAATATCATAGAATAATTGTTTTTTGACATACTCGTATCATACAATTCACCCCATTGCATGTTAATTCTGTCATTTGAATTATTTTCCATTAACAACGAAAGATTAATTTTTCGCATTCAATTATTGTTTTAGCCATCAAACATAAATCATGGAAATGCGACGTCCAAAATGATGCGCACATGTGTTCGCATTCATGTTTGAACATTCGTACATTGATAGATATATAGATCTGTGTAAATGTTCAGAAATTAAATGCGAATTATTTCGCTGATAAACAAAATGTACATTGATAATCATTGTAAGGTATTTTTAAATAATTTATCGTTTCAAGTAGAAAATGACGTACTTGGATTTTAATTGAAATTAAATCCTCATCAAATTTCGCGATTTCTTTGATTTCAATCTTTGTTAACTCACACAAAGAAACCTACATTTTCCGCGCAAGATAAGTAATGGGATTATAATCGGAAATGTTTTCGAAACTTTGGAAAAGTTCACTTTTCAAGTAGAGTGAAAAACATAATCATTCTGATAGTAAAATTAAATCCACTTACATTTTTATATATAGTTGAGTTCTATATTGAAAACTCACTCGAATAAAAAATAATGCATTTGTATAATTATGTTCCACGTAAAAGAAATCAATAAACATTATTGTATTATCAGTAATAAAAAACCAAATATCAGTTTTAAAATATATCTCAGTGATTGAATTAAAATATTCCGAAATATAAAGTTTAATAAGTTTTAGTAATTCATTCCTATATATATATATATCTATATATTTTTACCCAATCAATAATACTTTAATATTGTAAATTCGTTCAATGCATATATAGGCAATGTGCACAAAAAAGATAAATTTCAACAAAAATAATAATAAACATCAACTTTTATGTTATATAAATTTTCCTGTGATCTGATCTTAAGGTTAAATACTTAAGTTTAAAGTCACAGATTTTGTTCATTCGCATTTGAATTTCTTTAGCTGAAATAGCTAACGATTGTTTTGGGAACAATATGCCATTAAAGTAATAACTATAAAAGCGGTTTTAAGGGCCAGCGAGTAAAGTCAGCCTTTATCCCAATGCTGCGTACTGTCGCATTAAGGTGTCTTAATCGGACATGTTCCGGAATATGTGAATACGTGTACAGTATACCAATATACACACGATAATTCGTGATTTAAACTTTTTTCCCAACAATCACCAATTTGCATTACCTTAATAACAGCTTAATGACATTTATTGCATGTAATTTTGTCGAGTATTTCAATCGCAACAATTATCACTGTTATTGAGTTAAGTAGTATATTAGTTTATATTAATTTATTTTGTCACTAAACGTTCTTAAACTAGTTATTGACTTAAATTGACGCACGTGGAAGATCGCAAGTGGTGCTCGTCAAATATGAATTGATAACTCGCAAGCAACGGATGACTCTTATGATTAACATACTTAAATAAACATTTGAGAAAAATGGTGTATTTTAGAAGCGGAGGATTTTATTTTCCCTATTTATTCTGATCCCGTATAGAAATTTAATTAATATACGCCGTATATGTAAATAACTTCCAATAACCAAGTTACCTACTATAGTATAACCAGTTTAACAACTGAAAAATCGTACTGAAGTTCTAACGAAGTTAGCACTAGAATTGGTCTGGAATTAATTGTGATATTGGACTCGAAAATCACATGTTATTATCGAAAACAATCAAGAGACACGTAGAACCGTTAATGAATGATTGTAATTATTTTTTGCGTTTACTTTCGTACGGATTATTAATAATTCCCATTATTGCTATGTCTATTATCAGTCTGGTTTCAATAGCCTGCAATTGTTTCTCTGACGTTCACTGTCCTCCGACGTTGACATTAATTTCTAACAAACTATTCGATAATTACGTAACGTTCGATTATAATTCCTTGCGAATTTAAGCAATAGGATACTGTTTTCGATTGGTTACAAAAATAAATCTCATTGCAGAATGAAAATAATGTCTGTTGAAAAATATATAGATATTAAATGTAACTTTGATTCGCTTCATTTTCATATTAATTGCATCTACTAGTACTTGATCAGGAGTTTCGAATCAAAATAGTGAAATATCCCAGTGATAAAAGTATTAGTCTTTATGAATATCACGTGTTCCAGGCATGATCCTCGAGAATTCGTAGTCTATTTTGAGAGCTAGAGGACAAGTGCAGGAAATAATGCACAATTCAAATAAATCTTATTTATGGCAATCGCATTTTTTATGTAATATTTTACATGTGTTATTGGTACTGCAATTTTGATGCCCGTTATCTATAATATTACCATTATGAAATAATCAATGCTAAGACTTTACATGCACTAATTAGCGGTGCTTTGAATAATTATAATGGTCAATTAATTAGTATATACGGGCGATTCTCTGGAACCTTTATACTTTATGCCTCTTTTGTACTAACGTAATTATTTAAATCAGTTAATAATTAAATTACGATGTATTGTTGTTTAACAACCAAATGAATGATTACCTAATCCTTCAAATGCAGCATCATTATAAACAATAGATATTTTAAGTGATACATATATTTCAAATATACGAAAATTATCAATGCGCTATTCCAACGTGGCTGGATATAGAATTTTCAATTCTATTCCAATTAACTAATTGATATATTTAATTTGTTAAACAGTTAAAATAGATTTAAGAATGGCATTCCCTTTTTGGAATAATTATACCATTCAAATTATTAGGTTTCTTTCATTTCATTTTGATTCGAATAACTGAATGCCACAATTTTAAATTCGTTTTTCATTTTATTATTTAAGTTCAAAGTAAATTTGCTCTAACGCCGTTAGAACATCATTTAATTTTACTGAAATTAACGACGACGGATAAAAATTAGTTTTTTTGTAAAATTACGATTTTGTAAAAAGGAAATCTGTTTATTATCAATTAAAATATTTAATGCTGAAAAAAAAAAAAATACCAAGTACTGAAAAATACGCATTTACAAAATGTTTAATTCGAAAGGGGTTGGGGGTTGGTTTTTATGAGTTCAACCAGTTTTTGAAATGGGAATAATAATACACAATTTTGAACGTAAGAATTAAATGGAACTTATAAATCGACAATATATAACGACGTTAAAAAGTAGCTGATCTTAATCCTGAATAAAAAATAACACTGTATTAATAAAAAATAGTTCATTCGCTATCGACGACGAAATTATACAACACTATCAATTCAGTTTCAGATAAAAGCATTCGATAAAACACGCGATGCACCGTTTAACAAGAGAATAATACTGGGTGTTTAACAACGAATTTATATGTGCTTGACTTTTATACCAAAAAATCTTTAAGAGTTAATATATCAGAATATATATAAAATTTAATTTAAAATACATAATAAAAATTAATCAAATTATTCAAATTTGTTAAAAATCGAAATGTTCAAATTAATCAAAAGTCAAACAAATCGAATAATCTGACGATAAAAAATATAATAAATAAATGAATTGAAGATTCTAAATCACCTTAAAGGTACTAGAATTGCACAGAAAAGGGAACGAATGATGGATATTAATAAGTAAGTTACACTGAGAAAAATCAAAAATGAAAAATTACTATTTATAATACGATCTTGGACTATTAAGCGACAAATCATAAAATTTACGTATAAATTTATTGCTTTATCTGAAAATATTCCTACTAAACATAGTAAATTCCACGGTTCTTCCCTAAAAGTCCAAGCTGGTATTATAAGTAGTAAATTTTCATATATAATTTTCTCAGTGTATAATAAAACAAAAAAAGAAGACAATGTTGATACACGGTATAATATTTTTTATTAAATTATATTTGTTCATTTATTGTCTCAACAAATATTGCTCCAATTAAACTAATTTTAGTGAGATGCTATCATTTATGAATGACTTATAATTATATTATAATATTATCTTACTATTTATTTTTAACAACATATAACGAAATTTGCTAAAAATTAAAGAAAACAATAGTCATGTTTTCATTAATTAACAAACCATTAGATTATAAAAAAACACGTCAAAGCACGTTACGCCAAAGACAATATACATAGAACAAGTTGCAAATCATGAATATAAATAGAAAATACAAATAAAAGAATGATTTGTCAATTGTCAAGATATAATCCAAACTTATTAATCCGTTAGCCGAACAAAATGATAAACAGTAACGTTTAACACTTCTCAATTTTATTTATGTATTTATTACTTATCGTGTTGTTATTTAGTGCCTTTCTCGAGAAGCAAAAATTTTATTTTTGCTTCACTCAACTGCAGTAATTACACATTTATTACATTTAATTCACAATTATAATTTTCATTTATAATAATAATCAGTAAAACAAGAATCGTCGCGATGTTATTATCGTTGAGATTGAAAACATCTGTGCAATTTACATGAAACAAGTGAAACTGCAGGAATTTGAAATAACCAGAATTATTACATCCTCGCTTCGGCTAATTGTACTTCGAAAAATTCAGCACTCTCCTTGCGACTATAATTCACGCAAAGCCAACTTTCTTTTTAAATACCTACACAATTAATTAAGCTTGATATCCGCATTGACCGGCGCGATCACGAACGTCAGATTAATTTGACTGCGAGCGCAGAGGCGCGCAATAATATCGTTTATTCAACGCAATAAACACTTTATTCAAAACGGTGTCGAAACTCGGCTCGCGGTTGACGCAAAGGAAACGGCGGTGTTCTAAAAATACCGGATTTCGGCGGTCCTCTTCACCGAGGAAATTGCTTTACCGAAATAACTCGAAAAACACCTGGCACCACGACTCGTTCTGCATGGTATATCTCGCGAGATCGCCCCTGGTGTGTTTTCGGCGATTTCACGCATCCTCTTCCCCGTGATTCATCGAACAAACGCCCTCGCCGTTCGTATCGTAAACAAGCCGCCAACCCGATCGACGCGTTCCAATCAAAAACGAACCGGTCGCCGAACGATATTTCGCTCGACCTCGGCGGTTATTATCATCGACTGAAATCAAATTATGATCGCGCGCGCGCGTCAGTTTTTCACTCCTTCGCGTGGTTCTAATCTAAAACTGCGAGCCTGCGCTCGCGCACTAATGACGGATAATAAATTTTTGTTTCAGGTGAGTGACCAAAACTTTGGTTGAGCCGTATAAGTGCCGCGTGGCTCGGAGTAAGTGCCATTAAGTATTATTCTTAAAGAGAAAGCAAACGCTGAATTTTCTAATGCATTGCATTTTATTGGGATACTAAAACTATAAGTGCGCGGCGTTCGCTTTCATTAGCGCAGGACGCGCGTAAAAGTACCAATGCAAGTAAACCGCTCGGTCGAGAAAGAAAAAGAAAAAAATATTAATAATAAATTGATCGATTCTAATGACGCCGGTTTTATTTTCTGTTCCATAGATAGTGTTCGTCGAGTCGTAATTGCAACTAATTCGCGACAGGCGATAGAAAATCGCGGAAATCTACGTATACATGAATTTTTGTTCATTTTCGAAGCAGATGTTTATTAAAACAAAATACGGACTTGAATAATACATATGCATATATGTATACATATATAAAGACCGCGGTGTTTGCGATTCGATCATATTGCGTTGAGTCACTTGGTGCTTAATATAAGACAAACATACACGTGTTTTTGTAAACAAAAATTATAAAAAAACAACACGTCGTACGAAAGCGTATTAAATTCGGGCGAAATAAATGATCGCGCTATGCGCTGCTTTATGTATTGCACGTGTTACACTGTTGCAATCCATTGAAACCTGAGCCTTTATAGTTCAATGAAAGGTTATACTCTTCAATTAGTAGCTGGCCATGAAAACTGGTCGCTCTACTTCGCGAGATGATTGTTAACAAATTATTCCGATAAAATATCGAAAATCAAAGTTACGTCGGGACATACGATACCCGACTAATCGCGTTGCCAATGATAAACAAAATGAAAATTGATATTAAGTGGCGATTTAATAACATTCCCATAAGCCAATAATCGACTTTAACGCGTGGCTTTTTAAAACGTGTTATTTGTCCATTAAGTGTGCCTCGCCGTTGACGCTCGCTAAAAAATAACCCAGTTAAAGTATAAGAAAATAACCGAACGTATACCGAGTCAATCGCGGTGTATAATAACGTTTGTCCCGTTGAAAGGCATTGTAAAAATACGCGCGGTGAAATTGTATGGGAAAAGAAAAAATGTAAATACCGAAAGTGCGCGCGAAAATCGATCATAATTCATTCGAATTAGACGTCGTTTTTTGATGCACAACATCGCGGTGTTTATAAAACCCTCAAGGTCATCCATTTCAAAACATAAATATTTACTATTTATACCACGCTTTGATATACAATTCTTCGCGTTGACAACACGAAAGTGTTATTTTTTGGGATCGCGCGAGAATCCCGTCGTTTGGATTGTATCAGCGTGGTTTTCGGGATCGATTTAATTTGATTCCGAAGCAAATCGAAAATCATTTTTTATAAACGCCCGACTCCATTTTGGTTGCCCGCGCGCGCGGTAAATAAAGTATGATCCACATTATTATTGTATCGCCGGTGCCGAGGCTCGCAGGCGAAGCGATGTGAAGAAAGCTTAAAGTATATATTTGAGATCATTTGCACTGGCTAATTTCCAATTCGCGAATACCAGAGATTCTTCTGACGCGCTCGCATATTCGGCGTTTGCGTGCGCGCAGGTCGACGCACGCTGGATCGTTGCATATTAATTTCTGGTTAGTCAACTGTTTATGATTTATTGCTTGACATGCAACAATTAATAATCGCTTTTGATGAACGTCACGTGATCATCGGCAAATTAATTGCAATTAAGAGTGACGCAAGCGTGATTCGCCATATTTTTCAAAAATTACAACGTGGAATCAACTTTCTCGGACGTTTTCGTAATCCGTCGGTGCGCGCGACTAAGAAAACAATGCCGCGGCTCGCGAAAGAAGACGACGCTCGTAATAAACACGTTCCACGGTTCGTCGCTACTATTTTTGTTTAATGACGCCGATCGGCGTTAATAGTGCGCCTCTTATCGAGTTAACGCATTTCACGAGGGTGTCGCGATTACTGCGATCGGATATCGTAATTGCCCGATCCCGCGATATTGCATTCTTATAGGTGGCGCGCGAAAGCGCTGAAGCCTTTTTGCAATCGCTTTAATGATTAAGTTTTTGCGTCCCGTGAATTATGACAACTTGACACTTACATGCAAAATAATAGTGTTACAAATATATTATTTCACGAAGTCTCGCGTATAAACACCGATATAATGTATTCGCCCGACGATATTGAATGAATGACATTGGTAATGCAAGCACTCGAAAAACAATTTAGCTAGGATAACACGATATGCGCTGTGCTTATAATAATTTTTGTGTTCAGACAAAACTTACTTGATGCAAACATTATTGCTAGTAACTATACAGTGTTATTTTAAAACTGTAACAAGTGCTAAAGATTAAATTGAACGTGTAGTCATTTCCGAGCGGTTAATGCAATTTTTTGTAATTCAAAATAAATTTTTGTCTCTTCAACATACATATATTTATATATATCTGTAATATCTTTACTACACTGAGAGAAATATTACAGGAAATTTTACTGTTTTTAACAGTAACGAAAAGATATGTATACTAAAATAGAAATTTTGGCGTTAAAATTAACATTAAATACTGAATGAACTGAATAATTTTGTCTTTTCTTTTTAACATGTTCAATTTTTACCACCAAAAGTTACTGTTTAAACAGTAATTTTCAGGATCTGACCGACATATCTTTGCATTACTGTTAAAAACAGTAAAAATTTCTATTATCAGTGTAGTAAATTAGGTATTGATATGAATTTTACTCATTTTAAATACATTGTAAAACAGGTTATATATAAAAGAAGTAAATATATTTTACTTAGTTTTTTAAATCTTTAAATTACAAAATAAAATTTTCTATTTAATTATTAAATAATTGTAATTTGTGTTATGCTAACGCAAAATATGCCCTGCTATAAATCTCACAATCTATCACATCGTGAAGTGCTGCAGTAGCCTATTATTTGTTGTGTGCGAATTATTAATCGGCGTTTGGCTTGACAAAAAATCTGATTTTTCATTACAAATAATAACACGACTAAGACGGACATTTTTCCACAAGGAAAAATGCATTTCTTCATCGGCGTAACGTGTGTCAGTCCGCTCGAATGATACCGATGGATTTCGACGGTTTTGGGAAAACGATTTGTTTGTTGTTTCATCGGGATTAAAAGATTAGCCACGCCAGGAATGGAAGAAACCGTCTGAACGGCTGCGCGGCGGAATAACAAATGCAAATTTGTATTATTGCCGGTTATTTGAGTCCTTATGACAGGATTAAATACGAAATGGGTTAATGATGAATTATATATGATGAATTAAAAATGAAACCGATCGGATGCGGTGTGTCGCGTTATTTATTAGACTCGTTCGAAATGGCCTTGTGTTTTATTAGACGGAAGGCGATGTGTCTTGTTGCAACGATATTGTAATTATAAAAATACATACAACGATAACAAGTCCACGTCAGGCCGTACGACCAGTCACACTTGAATCTCCACAAATGTCAAAACAAGTGCTCTGTCATTTAATATCGTAACATCTTTAAATTGATCGCATTTGTCATTCTGATTACGAATTTCATTAAATTGATTCGAAATAAGTCGCCGACGATTTCAAAAATACCACCCGTTGCATCGTATTCAAATCCATCGGATCGACTGTCAGCGGCGGAAAATTCGCCGAAATAAATCTCAAGAACGCCGTCGACGTCGGCGCGCGTTAATTAATAACAGCGCAATTTTGAAAATCGTCGGTCAATTGTGCTTTGAATCCGACGTTTTGAGACGCGCGTCAATTTGACGCGTCACGAAATTGCACCGAGCGCGCGACGTTCGTGAGAAATGGAAATTTGGCTCGGAAGGCAGGTGCACCACGTGATCGAGGTCAATTTTTGGGTACTCGACTTTGTGAACTATCGTTTGAGAAGATTCAGGTCGAAGGTGTCTATTTCCGAAGTGTTTATTCTCGTTCTGGCAAACTTGATGAACCGCTCCCCTAACGCCAGATGTGCGAGTCTCCGCGAGCGAAACACCTTTCCCATTCGTTTCCCGTTGTCTCCGATCTTCCCCGCGAAATCGGTCGGTCGGTTCTGGACCGTTCGCGTAAGATTCTCTCGATTCTTTCATCGAGCGATTAACGCGCGGAAAACACACCCGCGCTGTGACATTAAACGGTTATTTTGCAAACAACGCGGGCTCTCGCGCAAAAGCCGTTATTAATAAATGATTTTCTCGTATCGCTTTGTGCGCCGGTCCATTTTTCTTCGGCATTATTAATTTTCTTCGTTAAATTGCAAGCACGGCAAACTGACGAGGCAAACGTTGGTTATCGAAGAAAATCGTTCTAAAATGATTAATTAATTACGCCAAAGTTGTTGCATCGGACAAAGTACTTCCGATAAATGCGTCATGTGTTAATTAGAAATGTCTGGTTCAGCTGTTACATAAGTACACAGCCTTCTCAGGGAAGTGCACTCTTCCCTTCTCTGTCCATTGCGAGCTGACAATAGTGACGTCCCGAGATGCTTTGTGTACCTAAATCGAAGACACCGTCTTCGGTGACGTAATTGATGTAGTCGATGTCACGTTGACATAATATTGATGATGTTTCTAGAAAATGAGTTTATGGTCTATTTGCTGTGCATCTGGAAATCGTTCGAACGATTTTGCTATTTTCACTGGACATACATTATGACACTGATAAAACGCGCCACTTTTCACAATGTCTTTTCGTACGATCGCTTTTTTGAAAGACAAAGAACCGCGCCAAAGAATGATTGATCACCATTGGTTTTGCATTTTATAAGACCGAATGATGAATGGTAAACAGTTCATCAACCTTTCAGTTTTGCAGAAATTATAATTTTGTTTGTTTCGTCGCGCGCGCATTTAGGGTTGTCTGCTAATTGTGTCGCGAACAATGGTCCCCGCTTGTAATCACAATTTGAATATTAAACGCGCTAAATCAGATCCATCCAAACGTAAAAATGACGTCGTTTTGTGATTATACGCGATCCATATATATGGACACAATTGCCGGCACTTTAGACATTTCGGTTTGAATTCTTTGATTAAACGATAATTGGCGCGGATTTAAAATCACGAAATAAGTTTATTAATTCAATAAAACAATTAACCATTCCCGGTCTATTATTAATTAACGAGATTTATACTCGATATTTAAAACAAATGAGCTGTAATATGTTTTGTTGACTATACATTTTTATCTAATTAATAATACGTTTGCATAATGTTTTTAAGTATTATGATTATTGAGATAAACTATAATGACTGTATAATTTCAATAAAAGTAGAAAATATAATTTCAAAAACGTGATATATCTTTGCGTTTGTATTAATGTATGTTTTATTTGCAAGATAAAATTAATGATAGCTGTGTGGAAGAAACCCAATCATTGTAATTAATTATAAGGAAAAATTGACCCACACATACGTGCGTTTACACGAAAGCTGTTATTGCATTACGTGCATATTTAAACTATATTATTAATAACATTTTTGTACAATGATTTTCTTGTAAAATGCGTTTTCTGAAACGCTGCCCTCGTCAAATGATTTACATGCAAATTAAAATCAGTGATTAATAACATATTCAATTAATTAAATCATTATACTTTCGCTACACGCGAATCACGAAATTATATAGATTATAGAATATGTATTTATTTTCATTTCGTATATTATCTAGCACAGTGAATAATAACATTAATGCACGTTTAATCTATAATTGTACTTGATTTTACATGTTTGGTGCAACGAACTAGGAATCTTATCTAAATGTGTCACTTCTTCAATTACAGGTTTTTACAGAAATAGTTGATGTTTAAATGAACGATTATCTTTTATTTTCCATCACGTGGAGAATATTTATTAATAAACGGTAAACGATCAGATTTTTATATCAAATAAAAAAGTTTCGAATTAATCTCAATTATTATTATTATTATTATTATTATTATTATTATTATTATTATTGTTATTATTATTATTATGAAGTTGATGTTTATATTACGCGTAGAATACATTTCTATTTTTACAACGTAACAACGTCGCATGATTCACACGGAAAACAACTGGCCTGGCTTAAAAACTGCTTTTCGTTATAGTTCCCCAAGGCCCGGATAGCTCAGTCGGTAGAGCATCAGACTTTTAATCTGAGGGTCCAGGGTTCAAGTCCCTGTTCGGGCGTTTTTTTTGTCCTTTGTCGATATTTATTTTACCACGTGTAGTGTACTTGAATTGCTGTTAATTTAATTTCATATCGTTATATTTTTGTCATTAAATTCAATAATTTAACAGTTTTAATACTTTTTATAAACAGTAATATATATATATATATATATATATATGCATCTCATAGATAGGTGTATTATTTTTCGTAGTACAATTTGTTCGATAATTATACTAATTTTAAATACTATTTATATGTACAATACTATTATAATTATAAAACAATTGTATTTTCTTTATAATTTGCATGAATCTATTATTAATTAAAAAAATATAATTTATAAGTTCGTGCTTTAGATATTAATTAGTAGATGTAGTTGTTATATACGAAAATAAAAAAAATATTGTTTATTATATAATTAATAATCATTATACGAACGAGTCCGAGTACAATTCATGTAAATATATATTTGTCGGATACAATCTGGCAACCTATTGTATGTGTTAAACGAAAAATACTATTATATCATTATACCAATTTTATCCAGAATTCAGACTTTTACAAAAAACATATATTTACTTTGCATATGATTAAACTATGTTTATTCAAATGATAAGCTACAATGCAAGTAATTATGTATTTATAAAACGTGGAATATGTATGTATTATATATTTAGTCATTTAATTAAAATATAACTTAGTTAATATCTGCCCGGATAGCTCAGTCGGTAGAGCATCAGACTTTTAATCTGAGGGTCCAGGGTTCAAGTCCCTGTTCGGGCGGCTTTATTTTTTATGCCTTCTATTATAAAAATCAAATATTAGTTTGATTTTCTATACTAAATTAAATATAAATTATTCCAGAAATAATTTTTTTAATATCCAAAACTATAAAAAAGACAATATAAAGTTAATAGTCCTTAACGAATACATTTAATTATTAACTTTTATTTACGAATAAATATTTAAAACAATAATAAAACAACTTAAAAATTCATTGTTAAAGAACACATAAATAAACGAGTAATTGATAAAAAGTTATTTATTTAAAATATAAAAATTCAATTTTCTTTTATAGAAAATCGAAAAGAATTTTTGTTTAATGTTCGGCGTCGGTGGTTTTTGCATCGATTTCTAAACGTGATTTAATACATTGGAGGACTTCCTCTCTTGTACATGCTTCCATAAAATGGAATATACTGACACACTACCTGCCAATCTTTTATCCAGAGAAAAGCGATTACCATTGCAACGTCGTAAATTGCGGCGGATATTTTCCTACAATCAAAAACAGACAAATTGCAATAAACTTGAATGAAAGTATATTTTAAATCATAAAAGCAAGTTGCAAATTGTGAGTTGATAACAATTTGATATCATTTATTAACAGTAAAATTCTTAATCATTCATGTATTTAAAATGAATTGATGATTGGAACACTTGCGCGGTTGGAATTTATACGCGAGACAATAAGAAATTGATTTCGCAAAGTTGTTCAAGTTATATTCAATTTCACGACGATCGAATTACGTACGCTTTTATTTAGAATTAAATATAATTTTTGTCCTATTTAATTTAAACGCGAGAGCGAAATTTACACGATAATAATTTGTATTCTTTTCGCAATTAAAACAGAACTCAACGATACCGTTTACCTTTATTTCCGTACTGTAAATTAAATTAGTTAAAAATAATTTAAAAATTCTCGAGTCAAACTGAAAATCCGTGCCATTACTTTCGAATCATTCATAACTGTACGCAAAATAGTCGTCCTCCACATTTTTTCTGCCACAAAAGACAATTATTAATCGCCAGATATAATCCCGACAGAATAAAATAAAGTAAATAATTTTTCAACGCGAAAGTACTTAATTATAAAATTCGAAACCGCGCGTAAATCATACTAACCGTTAACCTCAATTATAATAATTAATATTTTTCATTATTCTACAACAAATACGAGCGCATAGATGGTCCAAGGGTATTTTTAAATCGAACGAAAATGTTCAAAATGCATTATCTTTCTTCGCAAACTTGTTTATACTGGCATACGTGTGTATTTTCCATATAAATATATATACGTATATATATGTATATGAAGACAGAGAGGTTAGAATAGAACACAATACTTGGATCGTAATTATTGAATTATAGTGAACATTGAAAACGAAGACAAAAGTAAAACATGTTGGCGAAGAAATATGAAGAAAAGACTTTCACTTTCATTGTTTTAAGGTTCGTCGCAATTAAATTTCATGTGCGTTTTCACGAACATTTGAATAGTTGGGCGGTGAGTATTAATACATGAAAATGAAAGAAGCGGTTAATATTATTTACGGCTTCAGGAAATGTTGGAAATTGGAAATTCACGGAAGTACACTTTCCCGCGGGCTAAGATCTTGTACGAAGAAAAGAACATATACATCGAAAATATATATATATATAATATAATTATTGTATGTGATCGTATAAAACGTATATTTTACAATTCTTATTTTGAAAATATATAAAACGTATGCCAAAATACGATTTGAAAGATTTCCAAAACCACTGCAATGCAATATTCAATGATAATCGTATTTGTATTTAATTAATGTAGAATATATATTTGTTAATTATTATAAACTCACTTACCTATGATACGTTCATCAAGCTTTATTATAAATATTTTAAAACAGTACTTAAAATATATGTATGAGTATAAATTACTAAAGTTAAAATTAATTTTAAAATAAACATTAAAGTAACCCATTTAAGCAAAAAATAACAAAAACTGAAGTTAATTGTAAAATCGAAGGATGTTTGACCTTCGAAGGTCATAAAGGAATATATAAACTTGTCTAATAAAAGACGATAAACAAAATTTGTTTTCGTGTTTATTATTTTTTCTTCTATATATTTTATATAAACAAATTAAATACAATCAATTAATTATTTATTATGTAAATCTTAATTAAATTGAACCCAGCTTATATACTCAATTTATTTTTCGTATTTTATTCATTGAATTGTTATAAAGAAGGTTATATATATATATATATAGATATAAATTATATATTAAATAAACAATATTGCATTTATGTAAATATTTATGTATTTTTATCTTATCTTCTAACCGCAGTTAATTAGCAGTTTATTTTTGAAAATAATTTTTAATTAGAAACTAAATGTGTTGTTTACAGTTGATGCATGTATTTATATAATTATGTGTAATTATAATTTGAAACGTTCAGTACTTATTCCCAAACAAATTTGTACTATATAATGTTGTTTTTATAACGTCGGTCAATACTAACTTCTGTTGTACGAAAATGCTGGTAATTGGACAAAGAGTAATCGTGATTTACAACGTCGGTTGCTCAAACTAAAGAAGTGGAAAATAGGTTTGTTTGCTCGTCTTGAAATCTTTACTCTCTGCAGCATTTATAACCTGTTTTTCGTCTTTTTCCGAATGTCTCGTGTTCCAACTGTTCGCGTCTTGATCACTTTGACAAGGTGCCGACATATCTTCTTTACTCTCTAAATGTTGCTTTTGCTTATAAGTCATTTTGTTTTCATTTTATCCGACGGATATATAATCCGGTTACATTTTACAAAGATGAAATATTTGTAATTATTTTGAGCAATTGATATCGATATTTGTGCTTAAATATGGAAATGTATTTTCCTTTGTCAGTTCGATTTAGAGAAAAATAGATTACTTCCTTTCATAAATAATATATTTACGGTTTATTTATACGAAATTGTTTGTCCTACACGTACAAGAATATGCATGTTATAATTATTATAAACAACTGCGTGTATTATTTCGTGGTACTGTAATAATGTTAATCTGTAAACAATAATTATATTTAATTATAACTAAATTCAATTTAACAACTGTATTTCGAATGTTGTTTAGAATTACGGTTAAGGTTTTTAATTGTTTTATAATTATCTGGAATAAAAAATGTTAACATGTTAATCTTATAATTATATATATCTATGGATTCTAAAATCAAATCGATTTTTCTCAAATCTTAATTGCTTTTAGATATTATGAAATAAGAAATTCAATATTTTTAATGATGATATGAAATTTATTATTAGTACGAATTCTGTGAGCAGCTTTTATTTAGTTTAAAGGTACGCGTACAATTTTATTAGTTTAATAACAAAATACTCATTAATGATATACGGTTATGTTACTCTATATGCCAAGACAGCTTAATAATTATAATATGTATATACATATATGTATGTCATGTATAACATAAATTGAATAAAATAATCACAATCATAAACTTTAATGATAATAATGAATGATAATTATACTATTTATGTATTTTATGTTACGCGACAAAAAAAAAACGCCCGAACAGGGACTTGAACCCTGGACCCTCAGATTAAAAGTCTGATGCTCTACCGACTGAGCTATCCGGGCCTTGGAAAAGTAAGACTAAAAGTAGTTTTTAAGTCTGACCTGTTCTTTTCAATGTTAGTCATACACTACGATATTATATTAAAATTATTTTATAAACATGAACTTATTTATAATACACACAGAAAAGTATTCATGTTAAATTGATATATCCACAATACTTAAAAACATTTTACCAACACAAAAGGAGGTATGTAGACTTGAACACCTCGTATTTTACCTGAAATTACAGTAGACCTTTCTTGATGATTCATATTATAAAAGCATTATATATATTATAATACCTCTTGAAATGAGTAATAAAATATTTCTTTATTTTCCTAATGTAAAGTACTAATAACAATAAGAGATAAACATATGTTAAATATGTTGAAACTAGAATCTTTCTTTAATTTTTTTATATAATGAGTTTTAATCCATTCGTAAGAATAGAATATCGTGTATCATAAGTTATACAATCAGAGCAATAGAATATTAATTCAAAATTAATTAATTAAGTTTTCTAATTGAAAGTTAAAAAACATAATTATTGTCAAATAAGCAAATATTATGATGTAAATAAAACACAATACTTATGTAGCATAAAATAATTGTAGCATAGATATATTTATTACAATATATTATAAAAATTTAAAAAAATTAAATTTGATATTAAATAAATAAAAAAAAGTCCGAAGAGGGACTTGAACCCTGGACCCTCAGATTAGAAGTCCGATGCTCTACCGATTGAGCTGTACGGGCTGCATAAACTTTTGTTAACACAAAACATTTTACTAAAATAAAAATAAGAATTTCAACTGGTACACCTGGCAATTTAACTGATATTATAATAGTCTTTCGTTCATGACTCATATTAAGATAGCATTATACATTATACCACTTGTGAAAATAAGTATTGAAATAATTCTTTATTTTTTTAAATTGAAGAAATTGTAGAATAAAAAAGAAAAATATATTAAATATCACAGACCTATAGAAATTTGTTTTTTTTATATGTGTATTTTTTATATAATTATAGAGTGTATAAATAGAAAGGTCAAAATTTTATTTTCTCATTACAAACTGAGAAAGTAAAGAAAATAAAAAATATATACAATGATAATTGTTAAATGAATAAATTCTTTCAATAAAACGTCTATGCATTGAACATATATATATATGTATATATATATATATAATGAAATATATATATATATATATATACGTCCTCGAGAAATGAGAACTGATGATAAATAAAAAAAACCGCCCGAACAGGGACTTGAACCCTGGACCCTCAGATTAAAAGTCTGATGCTCTACCGACTGAGCTATCCGGGCTGTTGATGAACAAGGTAAAAAAAACTACTACCACGTTAAATGGTATTATAATTACAGTTGACATCATATCCAGAGTCGAGAGTCGTATTATTATAACAGAAAATGAGCTATGCAATTTGTTCATATCATAATATAATATAGTCAACAATTTACTGGTTTTATATTAATTAATTTGATAACCAATTAGTTAAAACGAATAATTATACTTATATTACTCGTTTAATATTCTAATGTTTCAAATCACATGATTAGTGATAATTTGTTTTATTAATTGTGCCAAGCTTAATTCTTTTGAAATAATATTAAAAAACTTGTTCTTAAAGTATAATTATACAAAAATATAATTAAATTCTCTACTCGTTTAATTAATTAATAATTATAATAAATTAAAAAACAAAGTAAAAAAAGAAAACACTTATATTATTATGGAAAATGTAGATTCCACCCGGATTCGAACACTCGAAGAAATCATGTTATCACAATAAATTACACGGAGAAAAATATGATATTAAAAATGATTATATATTATGGTATTTCACGGATTTGGAATCAAATATTTCTAAAATTATTATACATCTTCTATACAAACAATATCTTCTAGACAAATTACCTTTTTTAATAAGATAAATTTCTATAAAGTACAGTAATTTCCATAATACTAATCATGATATGCTTATAAATCTATAAGTATGGTATTTTATAATGTAAGTTTCTTCTACGTATATATAAAAATAAAAACATTCTTTAATAATCCTATATTTCACAGCTTACCGTTTTTAAACAAAAAATATTTATAAACATTTATAAATATGAAGTTGTTATGTACAAAAACATGGCAATAACTTCTATAAAAGCATATTTACCCAATAATCGATACATCTATATACTCGGAACATTGCAATCATGTTGAAAAATAAAAAAAAACGCCCGAACAGGGACTTGAACCCTGGACCCTCAGATTAAAAGTCTGATGCTCTACCGACTGAGCTATCCGGGCAGATGTTCGTATATCCACTTTTGTCGAGTTGGCTAAACGAACGGTATTTTTCATCACTTATCATCACATAATTACTTGTAATCCTACTTATCTTCAAACAAATCCATTATATAATTATGATAATAAAATTCGGCTTATTTTTCTAATTAATAATTATTGTAAGACGCGAAGTTTAATATTATCTCGAAACTCATGGATGTTATTTTGAAACGAAAGGATTGAAGAAGCGTTGACCTATTTCGTATTATTAACGATTACATACGAATCATCGAAACAAAGTCAGGTAGGGATCTATCTGTTTACTGTTTCTATTATCAGATGAAATCAAGCAGGATAAATTTAACGAAACGTACGTAGCACTGCTATAAATAAAGCTTATTTTCGTTTATAGATAACCGTGACGTATTATAATATTACATCGATTTCTGGGAATTCGCGTAAATCGAGAGAAAAAAGACGTCATTTCTACGACGCGTTTTGTTACGTGAGCGATTTGGGTATATTTAATTGAACACGATTTAGTATAATCTTGATCACATATTTTAAACACCGAAAGGCTATGGTATCATTAACACTCGACGCGTGTTTGTCAAGCATTAGCATCGCGCGCAGAAAAGCGTTTAAATTTTATTTGTGTTTTCCACAATAATATTACAAAAAGTAAATAAAATCGATACCGTATGTGTAAAAACATTCTCGCTCCATTGACAAACATGTTTCATCTCGCAATTTTATCAGATAAGCATTAAAATCGTATAATCAGGGATACAAATAGAACGCGTTTATCTTATCGCGAAAATCGCAAGATGTTATTTTTACAACATTATGGTAGAAGATTAAATGTCTTTATGAAGTCTCCTATTGAAGGCACAATGCATAGAAAAAGCACGGGCATATATATATATATATATATATATATTTAAACTTTTGCCAATAAAGTAAATTAATAATTAATTTACTTTAATTTGCCTCGCAGGCAACTGTCGTAAAAAATATAATTACACAACTCGCGCGTTATTTATCGCGTTTTGTTTATTTTTACCGCGGTAATAAGTTGCTAATTACTCGACTAAAAAAGTTTCAATATTAAAATGTATGTAAATGCCAAACGCACGTTATTCTAATTATTCGGTTATTATTGTAGAAGTAATTAAAACTGCAATTCGTTCTTTAAAATTCACTTCGACGAAAACAAATAACTAAACTGTTGTTTAATTCGCGCGCGTTATGTTATTACAAAATAATAATTACTTTGTTTTATTAATTGTTAACGCTTGTTTGCCAAAAAAAAGCGCCGCGCATTTCACGAGACATTTTTAATTTACAATTTCGTACAACCGCGAGAAGTACAACGCCGCGATTATCGAGTCTGACGCGCGCCAATTTTTTTAATTTGACTCGCAAAAATGATTGGCGAAATATTTGCCGACAAGAACCGATCACCAAATTGCTCTATTTCGATATACTGGGAAGATTTATTAGTCGCGTACTTTTATTAAATTGTACCGTTCAGCAACACGATTTCGTAAACCTCGTTTTCTTTTTCTTATTTTTTTCTTCTTTTAATACTGACAAATTTAAACTGCAACAACAAACCCGTCTAAAAAAAGGCGAACGATTTTTTATGCCCGCCGATCGTTTGCGCGAAAATAATAAAGGCTCAGTTGGCACGAACGCGCGTACATTTTGTTTCATGGTTTACATGTTGACCTCTAAAATAATATCGTATGTGTGGAATGCTTCACTATAACGCGTTAGATAAATTTTCAGAAATGTGATATTATTATGAAGGTCAAGCGGCGTATGAAGAAAAAAGAAGTTCTATATCTTTGCCTCGAGATAAAGTATAGTCATTTTTGAACAAATATTGTTCGACATGTATTGCCTTCCTGAAAACAAATAAATTAAAACGGCTCGGAGATAATATGTGTCGTGTTAATAATACGGCGCGGTTGTTGTAACTACGAAAACAAAGGTTAAACAAAACAATACGAACTAGCCTTAATCTCGTGAGTTGTTATTGCTCGAGTAATCTGATACGAGGAGCGATCGCAGAGGCGAATTAATCTTCAGCCGTCGTTTAAAGGCACAAAAATACGATCATTGCGACCACAATAATCCATTTTTCCATGCGCAATATAATCACGTATTAAATGCCCCATCGCAACCAATTAATCCACCACGCGTCGCATTCCCCGCAGCCCTAATTTTAGCGTCGAATCCGCAACTTCGCGATCTCTCGAAATGTGCCTCTTTTGACATATATATACACGGAGAAAACATATATCAACTATTTATTATATAATATATCAAAAGTAGGATATACTTGAAAATAATATAAAAATGACTATATAATGTATTAAAAGTTTGAATGCGCACAATATTATATTCAACTTATGTCGAAATTTTTAATATATGATATAGTAATTTTTATAACATTTTCAAGTATATTCTACTTTTGATATATTAAATAGTAAGATGTGAAATATATGTTTTCTCCGTTTATATATATACAGTTAATTAATCTGCTAAATTACCTATCAGTGAGCAATTCGAGGTTGAAAGATGTCGTTTTGAAATATACACTCTTAGAAATAATCCATTTGACGGAAAATTTTAATATTTTGAAACAAATTGAAAAAGGATAGAAAACATATAAACGCACAAAATAAACAAAGTGGAGTTGATTAAATCTGTTTTCCTTGTTTATATGACACCCCATGTGGAAATGACAATACGAGCCGATACTGGCACGATACTGATGCCTGTATTGCCAGTATTGGCAGTCTACTGGCATCCAGTGTCGCGCCACTGTCGAAATGATAACGTCGTTTGGAGTACGGT